>VDFB02103788.1:0-15728 GCA_007258455.2 Sequoia sempervirens | reverse complement strand
TGAAGAGAATGTCAATGCCACCTCATTCACTATATGGCTGCAATTACATGAAGACCTTGACATATAAATGATCTTTTTGGATATGTAGAACAACATATAGACCTAGCCTTTCTACAGTCTACAACATTTTGCAATTTACTATCCACCAATCAACAAAATAATAACAATACTTTTTCATGCACCAACTCTATCTGACATTAGAGTGCTTGATCCTTTTTATGCCCCTTTGCCCTTTTCCCATGATGGGAGCTGAAGTTGTTCCTTGGTATGGCAATAGTAAGCCTTTTATAACCTCTTGATCGTCTACTTTCCCCAACAAGATCTCCAATTCTTCACCTTCTAGCCTAATGGAATTTAGCAAATGATCGCCACCAATGATTACTCACCATGGATGCCTATAATGACCCATCTTGGAATCTAGTGGCCATGATTATAAATGAACAATTGTTTACATCCTATGGTATTTTCCACCTCGCCATTGCCCACACATATAGAAACATCAACAAAACACAACCCCTTTGAAGTCAACAATTGGTAAGGAGTAAATGTGCATTTGTCAAATGTGCTCTTCAATAACACTTAACATAGTTGATCTTAAGCAACACTTCAAAAGCATTGAAGTCACTTTGGTAGTAGACTCATACAACTTAATTAACAAAATTGGTTCTTCAACAAAAAATTAAGCAACATAATTGATCTTTAGTAGCAATAAAATCACTTTATCAACATCATGCTCACTTTGGGAACAAGCTCCCATAACCCTAGAAATTAATTGTCATCTTCAACAAGAATGCACTTCATTATGACCCTAATGGTACAACTTGTTGCCAACATCTCAATCTAAATAAAAATCAAATTTGGATAATCTTGGTATGAAATAGAATAAAGTTGGGTATTAGAAAAATAACCATGCAAGAAGGCTTTGGACATCTATAGTATCCCTCCTTTAGCAATTGCTTGTAAATTATTATTACATTTGGCCAAATTATAATAAGACATGATGAATTCTTGTTGCCTCTTCTCAAACACGAACGATGACTATCACAAATCCTTTATCACTCTCGCAAGGCTAGACAAATTAGGGGTTGGTAGACCACAAGTTTATTCCATAAGACATTACCTTCTCTGTTATCCAATTAAAGGCTGCATGGATTGAAACTTGTAGATACTTTTTTCTTAAAATCAATTGAGATGGGTGATCAAATTCTCATGATGCTAGTATTGGCTAAATCATCTTCTCCCAACATAGATTTTAAGAAATGCGGTGTGGTCTAGAATACAAAAAATGCCTCTCAAGTGGTGGTTATAGACCATGCCACCCAAAGGTAGATCCATGAGAGAAAATTAATGCAAAATGGAAAGGTTCTTCAAATCCATTACTTTCTAAGGACAATAACTACCATCAAAATCTAGATATGAAACAATCATAATGAAGAAACTATTTTCAAGTGTTTCATTTAGAACATGACTACTGTGCAAAATAATCAACCATAATTATGATGTTGCCACAAGCTAGCTCCCAAAAGGTGTCGTTCAATGAGCCATATATTTCAATATTAATAAAAATAAATTGACATATATCTATTAAAGGTTGCACGTTGGAGATCTAAAATGAAGCCTAATAGGGATATTGGGTAGGAGATAGTAGTCTATTGCAATAAATGTTCAATATACCAATCATTAAGAGAATCACTTCTCTTAGTCGAGAACATGAGTTAGTCAATATTGATATAAGCCAAATAATTTATTGCATGGTTCATCTCTACGAAGCAATGCAAAAAAATATACCTTTTGAATTTATGGGCATCCTCTTGAGCCTCCAAAATAATACTCAAGTGCCACTTTAAGATTGGGTTTCCTAACATATCTTAAATGACCCATAGGGAGTTTCCTTCCACATCCACATCTTTGCACATAATGGAAGCCACCAATATTAGGCCCTAGAAAAGGCTAACCTTGTTGCCTCATTGTTAGATTTAGGATCTAAGAAGAACAAGGCATTGTGAAAGGGGCATCTTGTCTATATTGTTAGGTTTTGTCACTCTCTAATAGATATCATACATGCACACATAACCATATGCATCATTTTTTATAGTTGGACACAAGACTTTCTTGCAACAAATTTTGTGTAGTCATGTGACTTTGGTAGTATTGGCCTTCCTAATCTTAGCAACAATTGCTGAACACTACTTTGCGCTTATGCTCTAGAGCACATATATGCATAATTTCATTAAAACCCATTTTATAAAGCTACTCATAAATTAGTTGATGTGGTGCTATGCCCACCACAAATTGCTTCTTCTGTATAGTTGTATATGATAGAGGTTCCTACCCTAAAAGTAAATAGGTTGCAATCTTAAGCATTCCATTTAGTATCATTTCCATTTTAAAAATTGTGTCTAGAAAACCATCCTGAATAGACACAATGCTTTTTACCTTGATTCAAACCATGATAAATGATTAGGATTGGCATGATGTTTTCTTGGGCAACACCATAATTGTAAAATGATACACTTGAAAGAGAATAAGCCATTCACAACTATGCCATGTAAAAATGACTTTTTCACCAAATACTTAAATACTTAACGATCATTAAAGAACACAAAGGGGATTGCTAATGAATAATGATTTTTTTTTGAAATGAACAAACCATGGCCAATGCTTCATGTTCAATAATAGTATAATTCCTCATCATAGCTACTAAATTGGAAAAATAAATTAGGTGATCTAGGTTTCCCTTCCTTGATTGTGTAAGCATTGCCGTATTTGTAGTTCTTGGCACATTTACATGAACATGAAATGGGGTATTACAACTAGGAAACTAAGAATTGGTGCACTAGCCAATTTCTCTCTTAGTGTTTCAAATGGCTATTGATGTTCCTATATTGGGAAAAATGTTCATCCTTCTTTAGTAGGTCCTCCAATGGCATAAAATATGTACATATTTTTATGAAATTTTGGTACTAGTCCATTTTCCCAAAAATACGTACACTTCATGTGGCATCGTTATTACCTCTAACTACAAAATAATTGCTATCTGTGCTAGATCAATTGAAAACATCTATCAATCATTAGGTGTAAAAAGTATTTATGGTGGACCACCATCCTATACACTATATAATAATCTGGTTACACCCATGGGAAATCATGAACACAATCCTTAAATGCACTTACAATGGTGTGCAATAACACAACAGTGGAATTGTTTAACCCAAAGAAGATGACATTATATGCAAAATTACACCACTCAGTTGCAAAAGTGGCCTTCATTGTACCCTACTCTTAAATTTTCACTTGACAAAACTTAGAGAAAGTATTGATGATGTAGACACTAAAAATTGTCCTGCGAACTCTATTTTCCTCGTCAAAATTCCCCTTTCGTCCTTAATAATTAAATAATTTTAATTATTTGATTATTGTCTAATGTCATAATTCTGCTATTAATTAAACAATCTAAATTATTTAATTAATCGATTTTTTTACCTTTATTCTTCTTTTTGATTAGTTAAATAAATTTTATTTATTTAATTACGTCACTAATGTCCTTTTCTTCCATAATTAAATAAATTTTATTTATTTAGTTATTATCAATTTTTCTATTTTAATTAAATAGTTATTTCAATTATTTAATTATTCATTGGCCTCCTTTGTCATAAATTAAATAAATTTTATTTATTTAATTGTCTAGTAATTTCTCATTTTCTTCCCACTTTTGAATTAAATTATTATTTAATCAAAAATTCAACCTATCACATGTCTATTATTTTTTCCCTCCTAAATTAAATAATTATATATAATTATTTATTTTTTCTCCAACAACCTCTTTTTCCGTGCCAACCTCCTTATCCGTGCCATTCTTATCTCTTCACATCTCAATTAATTTCCACCCTTGATTGAATTATTTTTTTAATTTAATCTCAACCATCCATCCTTAACCAAGTCCTATCTTTGCCCTAATTTGATGCTAACCCTATTTCATACTACAACTTTCATTCTTGGCCATTGATTGACATGTCTTATTGGCTTTTAATCTCAACCATTCATTCCAATTTTGCTTTCTGTAAAAGACACCTATCATTGTCATTTTTATCGACCTAGTTGATGCACAAGTACATGCTGCTTAAGGAGACAACTACTATCTTCAATATTTTGCTATCATAGACATTAGGCTACTATTGCATACTCAAATTTGAGGGCATCAAGCTTATTCAAGCAAAATGGAGAAGGAAAATTGAGGTCAAGCAACTATGGCATAGGTAATATAATTGCTTAGGTAATATTTGCTTTGTGTTTATGTTTCTATGTTGAATTGTGTCAGGTTTTTTTTATATAAGTTTTATTCTCAAATTTCATTTACATGTGGATAATATTAAAAATAAATAATTATATAGGTAAAACAAAACAAAACAAGATTTAAGATAAAAATCTTATTAGATAAAACTAATATTAGGGCTATTTTTAAATGGATGAAATTAAAGATTAGTTATTTTTTTAAAATATAAATAATATTAAAAATAGTTATTCTTATAATAATGTTTTAATTTATTTAGATTAATTTTTTTAATATAAAATGATTTCTTTTATTTTAATAATTATTAGAATATATATTTTTTTAGTTCTCACGTGGATAATATAAAAAACTAAAAATGAGAATAATAATATATAAATGGTAAATTATTATTTTTTTTTCAAAATTTATTTAAGTATTTATATTTCTTATATTAGTTCAATTAGTTATTTCATTATGAAATTTGTTGTTAGTATTTACATTTTTTAATAATTATTAAACAATTTTGAAACCAAAATCATTTGTAGTATTTAGTATAAATGGTGTTTTTGGTTCATGTTTACATGCAATGTCATACTACATCTATTGCCTAACACAGTTGTAACAACAACAATTTTTTTTATAAATTGTTAAGGAGTAGTAAACAATATCTTGATAATAAATTTAAGGAATGAGAAATCTTCCTTGGATATCTAATGTTCATCAAATATAAAAAATATATTATTAGTTTTATATTGGGATAGAAAAATCCAAGAAAATATTACTCACAGGGAATAATTTTGATAATTTAGTCTATTCATCTGTATTAAAATTTCAAGGAAGATATTCTTTAATTAGATGTATAATACAATAAATAAATATTAGTCAAAATGGCTAAGAATTCAATTAGAATATAGTAGTAAACATGTTTGTCAATATGGCCAAGACTTAATGAATGAACTGATGCTTCCCTTTAGCAGTTGCAGAGGAACTATCTAGGGAAAAGGAGCCTTAGAAAGAGTTGTGCACCCACACTCAATAGTTCACATCAAATGTAGATTAGAAAATATAACTACAAATATTAAACTTTGATCCCATTTAGAAGTGGGCATGTAGGTAGTTTGGGTAACAAAAAATGTTCCCAGTACACAAGTTTCTGAGGCGAGATTAGGGATATTCCAAGAATTAGATATACCAACCTATGCCTAACACTTAAAAAATTTAATTAAATAACTAAAACAAATCCCTTTAGAAAGAAATGATTAAGGAAACCTCAAAGTAAATCTAAAGATAAAATGAATTCATTATTACTTAAAATAATCCAACAAATGTATATGCTTGATTCCTTAAGGCTTAAGCCAAACTTTGAGGTAGGAATGGAATACACACACACACCTATGGCAAGCTTAGTGTTCTTTCCTTAAGGAAGTGTAATCATTCAAGATAGACTTAGGGTAATGTATGTAACAGGAGTCTAAGTCTTTGACTAGACCATTATACCTATCCCGTATGGATGGATTTCTATTCTATTTGGATGAATTCCTACCCTATATGGATGAATGTTTTTCTTGTATGGATAGATGATTACTTGAGTACACAATTGAACGAACAAATAAGAACTTAATAAATGGTTAAATTTATAAAAAATAAAAAGAAAAAGTGATGAAAAAATTGGGTACAATTTTAGGGGAGGTACACATTACCCATCCATTTTTACTAGAATTTGACTCTACACAAGTATGTTAGTTGAATTTCATTGTTGTGTACTTTTGGAATCTTTTCCTACTCTCATAACACAAATTTTGGGCATAGTATCCAACCTTCTCACACAAAGAATCCATTAGACTATAATCACAATCTTGGTTCGATATTTGAATAAGATTGTCATGAGGTTGTTCAATGCTCACTCAACTCTTGGATTAGGATCAAGAAATCCTAAAGTATATTAGTAGTCCATTTTCATATTTTCCCATATAGAAATAGCCATGTACATTTCCTTATGAATGTATAGTACTTGTTCCAAACATATTTATATTGTGGTAAATTTGTAATTGACAATGATAGTTTACAACTAATAACCCCATACACCCAAGTGCAAGTGAAAATATCCAATAAAGAAAATTCTTTATTTGCATATAACAACTAATTCTTTATTTAGAGGAAAGTGGTCAACTCTATGAGGCTCAACAATTTAGGGAAAGGATCAAGGAGGACAAATAGGTAATGGAGGAGTTAGATTGCATCCAAGAGGGACATGACTTGACACATTCAAATAGTTGGAGTTTGTACCGAAAAAAGGATGGAACTAATTTCAGAATTGAAGATAATTTTTAGATTATCTATCCTATATTTATGATGGATGCTGATTTGACCCATGACAATCCTTTTATCTGAGTTGGAGCTAACAAATTTTAGTGATTAGATTGGAGTTGATTGAAAGATTTAGGACCCAAGTGCAGTTTCTTGGTATGAGATGTTGTCTCAAGATTGGAGTAAAGGATCAACCTTTAGTGTTAGTACTACTGCTCACTTTCCAATAAGTTTGTGCATGTCTCCAGATCTTGATTTGCGGATGAGTTGGATGAGCTCTTCAGCCCTGTGGCATAACAGTTCTTGGTAAGGTTGGTTGGTAGGGATATTTTGACTATAGGGGGTGATCCTATTGTTACTACCATACACGTCTCTCCTATGTTTTCAGTTAGATTTTAGTTTGGTAATTTTTTCCCTTACACCATTTGGTTTATTGTGGAGATATCATTGCATGAGCAGTTTGTTCTTGAGCATAGGAAAAAATTTAGGCACTTGGTTGTGATTATTTTCCTGGACACAACTCATTCTTTCATTGCTTCCACTTTGGTGAGCAATGGTCACTATAGTTACTTGATAGAGATGACACACATGATTACATATAGTATTTTAATGATTTCATTGGCTTGGTTTCTTAGGTGTGCTTGGGGAATTCCATTTGACACTCAGAGGTTAAGTGTTGATGCCATGATTCAGGACTGTGACAACAAAAGCATTTCTTGGTTGGTGGATTTCAAAGACAGGGGTATGTTATGGCATTGATTTCAGTCCTCTCAAGAATTTCATTTGTGGGTTGGATGGTGTCTTCCTTTTGGGATTCCAAAAGAGAAGAGTTCATTTTGAGTATGGTGGATCATCAATGGTACATTATCATCATGGCACTCAAGAGAAATGGTTGTGATTAGGGAAGTATTATCATCATATTTCCTTTGGTATGTCTATTTTTAGTTCTCTATAGTTATGGTTCTCTCTTTTTGGTTGAGTTATTAATTTCAAATAGTAGATCTCCTATAGAAAGTGAATTTGTCCTACAAATTTAGGAGGACCTTGGATCATTTAGAGACGATACATATCTTGTGTAGTTAGTGTATGCTATCTGTAGGTTTTTGATGAATTTGTGTGAAGATTTGTGGGTTTTGTGTATTGGGGGATTTGATGCTTGGGTAGAAAATTTTCAAGTTGTTTTAAGTCATTTCATATTGTTAACTTCCCAATTTAAATTAGTTCTAGAATTCATGGTTTTAGTTTTTCAGTTTGGAGCAGAACAATGTTGGTAAAATTGTGTGATTTGGGGATTCTATGAGTATTTTATGGGATTTATATGTATTAGGGATTAAATTTTTCTTTCTTGGGTGTATCTGAAAATGTATGGTATTCCTTGGAAAAAGTTTCAGAGTTATAAGTCACAGAATTGGGATGATAAGTTTGTGCTTGCAGGTAGACTCAGGAAGAACATCAACTTTTGTTCAGATGGGTTGTTGTTTGCAAATTCAAACTTGGGAGAATTATGTTGTGAATGTTGCTATTGTATGATGAAATTTACCATTCCTCTATTGTACTTTGTCTACCATAGATTAGTACATGGAGCTGAAAGAAATATCTTACAAGGTGAAGTTAAGTATGGGCTTTTTGTTACACATTCCTACACTGAATATTTTAGCACTGTGAAGGTAATAGAAGTAACTATTTCCCAAATTCATATTTTGTGTAATGGGGAGTGCATTATATCTTATATCAGTCCTAAAAGCAGCAAAAATAAGATTTGTATCATTGGGAAAGGTGCAGGAGCTACAATATTCTTTGGCAAAGAGTGCAACTATTCACAAGTATAGGAAAAGGGCTTCATATGCAATTTGGCACGAAATATCATTTTGGCCTAAGGTTTTTGGAGCATTATTCTTGTAATTGCTTGAGGGTGAGAAATTTTTGGGAGGGAGGACTTGTAATGTCCCCTTTTCTAAAAATAGGATTTACTATTTTTAGTAAACCCAATTTTCAAAATTACCAATCAGGACCTACAGATAAACCGAGTAAATTAAATTTTCAAGATAAATTTATAAAATAATATTTGGGAACAAATTAATACTTATATTAATTTTATTATCATGGGTCCAAATGGGGCGTTGGAAATTGAGAGGAGTTATTTTGGACCAATTTTGGAAAATTATGTTTCAAGACTTCAACTGACACATGGCCGTTTGCATGGGAGTGGAAGAAATAAATGGACACTTGGCACCAGAGGCTACATGGACTACATGCAAAAGGGAATCTTCCCTTGGTTGTGATTTTTGGGTCCCTAACTTGGAAATTGAATATTTTTCAATAAAACATGAATTTAGGTTTCATTTTGGAGGATTCTCGTTGCAGATTTTGGCTGAGTGTTTGCTCTCCTTCAGAGGTTGGTAAATCAATGAAGAAAGGACCTCCAAGGCTCATAAATCAAGGATATTGAGGCTCAATATAGTGTTGAACACTCAAAATATTGAGAGGGGGGTGAATCCGTATTCCATTAAACCATTTTGACATTAGCCATCCAATTACCAAAATATATTTAATTGCAATAATGAATGAAAGCATGAAACATCCAAAAAATCACATGACACATGAAAATCAATATTTTTAGGCAGAAAAACCAAAGTGGGGAAAACCACGGTGAGGGTTAGCTCACAATACATTAAATCCATATATAGTATATTATAGAAATGCTCACTGCAAGTGGACTCACTATCCAATGGACTCACTATCCACAGAGAATAAGATAGAGGAAACAACGGGTGGATCACAACCTATTGAACTATTACAAATGCATCTACAATATGCTATGGTATAGTTCCAATGAAGTACAAAAATAATCTTTGTACTAATCTGCATCAATGCTCTGCTTTGCTCTGAATTCACACACTAAGCAATACAATTCACACAACTCAAATCAAATTCGCATCATCTATGATACTTTTCACACATCACTCACATCATACTTGCATTCTCTTTCTAAAACACCGAAATCAATCCATTATTTATCCATATCAAGTGTAACTTCAATTAGGTCGGCCTAATTAGAAGTAACACACAAAATTGAACTTGTCGCCCTTAAAACATTTCATCCACATCTTGCGCCTTAATCCAAAATTCAATTCTCCTTAAGATAGGTTGGGATGTACCTATAATAACTCTCACATAAGGTAGCAACACTCATTTAACCTTCACATAACATCAAACATGCTAGGTCGGCCCCAAATAAGGTCTAAACGCAAAACTTCCATCTATTTTACCTAATTTTTCAAACGTGTAACTCAAAAATTGATCTTAGTTTGAATTCCCACTCAATTGACATATAAAGGCTTATCTTCAACATCGCATAACAAAATAATTATCTGTGAGGGAGTGCAGAATCTCCCACACCGATACTCTATACAAAAAACAACTGCAATATACAGGGCTAAACTTTGCCAATCATATCTTCTTGAATACTTCACCAAAAAACATGAACTCTTGGATTCAGATACATCTGATGATTCCAAAACATTGTTAGAGCTAGATGATCACTCACTTTTTGGTGGAGTGAAAACCCAAAAATTGACACACTGAACCACTATGTTATCAAAAGGAACACTTAGCCAAATTTCTATATAACTGTAGTTCATGGACCAAATTTTTCTGTACAAACAACTTCAAGAATATTTCCAAATAATGCTAGAGTGATCACAACAATGTTAAATCAATGAGAACATTAGGTCATGCAAAATGTACATACCATTTTCATGTTTCCGGACAACATCATCAATGTCGAACTTCCAACAATCTTCCTCTTTACAACATCATTTCCAACAATCTCCCCCTTTGTCATTGATGGAAACATGCATATCAAAAACATTCTACAAACCTTTCTTTCCCCAAGTAACTTTTCTAAGTATTTCTCGCCAAGTAGTTTTCCTGAATATCTCTCCTTATCTCTCTCCCCTTTCAACTTTTTTCTTTCACATTCTTCACTCTCTTCCTATATAGACAAAATTTTTCTCATGAATTCTCTCTATCCCCCTTTGAAATCAATGGTAAAGGGTGTAAAAAGAATTGTATAGTCCCCCTCGGATGTACAAATAAATTTAACTGAACAGTGTGCAAACTCCCCCTTAGGAAGTTAACCAAAAATTCCTATATCATCCACATATTTGCACAAGAATCTAAAAACTTTGAAAAATGCATAAAAAGTAAGAGCAATTATCAACTCAAAGATGTTGACCCTTGAAGCTTCTGCAAGATGACTTGCCAAGTGGATCTACCTTCTTCCCACTATTTATTTGCTTCTGCAAGTATTTTGTATTGTGACTCAAGCTTCACCAAGATCTCCTTTCCTTTTTTCGGAGTACAGGGAGTAAGATTTATCTCTGAAGTTCTATCTGTACTAGCAAGGGCACTTGAGATAAGTATATGGTTCATCTTCACCAAGTCCCTTAGCTTCTCAAATTGTCTAATTATTTCTTCTTTCTGGCTCTGCAAAGCAAAGTATTTTTCATGTAAGTTCACTAAAGCAACCCAGGTCTAATCATGCCTATCTTGTACTGGATTATAGGTCTTAGATGCACTACTTATTTGTATCTCAATTTTATTCATAACATCCTTTATGCTTTGTGTGGCATCCAACCACTTCATACAATATAAAAATAAGGTCTTTGCTTCCTCTTCATAGGCTTGTACATCCTTCAAACTTTCTTCTATTTTGTTGTATGCAGATGCACGCCTCTCTTTAATGTCTAATAACTTCTTTTCTATAAGACATGCGTTAACTTCTGTTTCAACTTGATCTTTTAGTCTAGAGGCATATTCCTTGAAGGAATCAGTTAGTAGCTTGAAGTTCTCCATAGTAGGTGGGGAGGAAGCAATGTTTAATTCAGGTGTTATCTCATGTATTGTCTTTGCAGCTTCATCCACTAATTCATTGATCTCATGCTTATGTTGAGCATCATCTATATGCATATATCCTTCCATATTTGGTTCTGGGCCACTGAGGTCAACATTTAAATCTTCTTTAGAGGTTACATTGATGTTAATTCCCTTTTTCCTTTCATCTTTCTGCTTGATTCTCCTTGTAGTTTTCTTTTCTCCTACCCTGATGGCATGGACTACTTGAGGGGATTTCTCCCTTACCAGAGGACTTTATGTGGACTTCCTTTTTTTACTTGAGGAAATTATTGATCTCCTAGAGCTACTAGAGGCATCTTCTGCACTCATATCAGCCCTAGCTCTTTCTATATCTATCCTAACTTTGTCCTTTGAGATGCCAAGATCTTCGGCATAAGATTCTACCTCAACATCAACCTATTTCTTCATCTGTGATTTCTTGAGTTTCTGATAAACTTCCATTGTCTTTTCATTATAATTTCCAAACTTTGGTTTGTTGGGATCCTTAGGACTATTCAACAATACTTCTGAATAGAAAATAACTTCTTCTTCTGAGACTTAATAGCCAAGTTTCGACACCCAAACAGTTTTGGGTTCAACTACTTCCATTATGCAATAATCAGTAGAGAGCAAAAAGGTAATGTCATTTATGTATTTCCTTACAAGATTTCTCAGAATTCTCTATTTCATGTTCATTCTTCTTTGAAACTTTGCAAAGAAAGCTGCAAGGGCATCACCCTGAGCATCCATATCTCCAATATTACTCATATAGTCTATTATTTGGTGTGAAATATGATTTTCACTTGACCAATTAACCTTTCCAACTATAGGAACTTCCCTTAAAAAGTAGAAAACCAAACATATCACCAATGTTCCATACCTAAATACATGCTTCTTCCTCTTAATTTCCTTTAATTTCTCCATCAATTATTGTTAGAGCAACTCATAGAGGTCATAGTCAACATTATTCTCAATCATATCCAATGCCACATGAATTGCAGTTGCAGAGACCGAGTTGTCTCTATAAATCTTGTGTCCAATAACTATAGTTGCATATCTAACTGCTGGGTTACTTATAGGGTTTACTACAACATCCACTTTCTCCATTATATTTTTGTTCTTAGCGGATTTCTAGACTAGAACCAGTTCGGTGGACCATAAACCAATGATCTCTTTAATGAGTTCCTTGTTAATCATGCGAGGACCGTCAATCCACATAAATTGATCATGAATTTTGCTTAAGGAAATTCTAATGCAGTTCTCTATTTGGAAACCAATGCCACACATCTAATTTCTTCACAGTCAAGATGTTGTACTCTAGTTTTAGGGTGTAATCATTTTCAACTAACTCATCTATCCATAGGTTCAAAATTGTTTTGGAGTGCTTTTCCATTTTCCCATGAATGTAAGCCCTAATATCTTTAGTAGGTAGAACCCCAAAAGGTATGTGTGAAAATGCACCTAAGGGATCTTCTAAAATTTTGGCAGAATATCTTATAAAGGGTAGCGGTCCTTGTGAAACATTTACAACTTCTGGTGTTTCCATTGCATTCAAATTGTATTCAAATGATAATTTTAGAAAATTAGAATGTGTATAGATCATTTAATAATTCTTTTCTATAGTTCACAAAGTAGGAATATTTTAAAATTTGGTAACTTGGAGATGCTTTGAACTCTTCTAACTCCGCTTTCTGCTCCTCTAATCTCCTTCAAATGATTTTAGAATGAAATGAATTTGTATATCAAATACGCTAACCATCCGGTTTTAACTTAATTCTCATGAGAATGCCGCAACTATAAAGTTATAACTGGGGACAAATTAAAGTGCATGTTTATCTTCCCAAGATCAACAAATTTCCACAATTTTCTTCAATAGATCAAGCATTCCATTCTTCATGATATATCATCGTGCCAAGCCATGACACCTCATATAGGCAAGGGGGTTATTTGATTTTATGTTATTGGTCCCCCTAAGCCAATGTCTAGGTTCAATTCCCAGAGGAATTATTTGCACCAGAGGGTGGTACAAATTCATTTGTAGCCTCTAATTCTTCCTTGTTTTCAGGCTTGTCTTTCTTTCTCCATATCCTTTCCATTCCTTCTTTACTTCTACTAGATCAATCTTTTTGACTGGTTCATTCTTTTGTATCGAATCATCCTTCCTTGAATTTCTTCTACAAAATTTAGCAATGTGTCCAGGCCTACAATAGTTGTTACATATGCCATTTCTTTGAACATTATTCCTTCCATTCATTTTGAATATGCATTTACTAGCTTTGTGTCCAAGTCCATAGCATGCATAACAATAAATTTTGAAAGATGGAATCATTCTACCTTTGTTGTGTCCATTCATCATTTGATTTCTGCATTCACTTGCTCTATGTCCAAACTTTTTGTATATAAAACATTGACCAGTAAAGGATGGAGCATTTTGATTCATTCTACTTCTACACTCTATTGCCCTATGTCCATATTTATTACAAGAATAACATAAACCGTTGAAAGATGGGTACCTTTGAGCATTTGGTTGTCTAATAGGGGGTCTTCTAGCATTGCTTCTTTGATTCTAGAACTTTCCATTGTTCTTGTTTTTAGTATTTTCCGATTCACTGATCTTCTTTGCATTAGGTGTCTGATCTACTTTTAAGTTTCTCCTTTTTCAAGTCCCAAACTACCTTTGTCTTTAGATGCTTTCTGACTTGCAATCAGCTCATCAAGCATTGTAGAAATTGTATTGAATTTGTCCTCATGAATTCTTGCCTTCTCTAGATCTGATCTTAGATTTACTACTTCTTTTTCAAGCCTTATGCATTCATTAGATTTTCTTTCTACCATTGCATTTAGACATTCCTCAATCTTTTTCCTTTCTTCCACTTGCACTTTCAATCCTTTGATGTTCTCATTTTCTTGTTTCAATTTTTCATTGACTTCCTTATGCCTTTCTTTGAACTTTTTGATCCGTTCTCTTAGTTTTCTGATACATTCATTTGCCTCTTTAAGATTCTCCTTCATATCTCTATTTTCACCTTCAACATTGTTAAGATCTTCTAGAGCAACTTTGAGTTCTCCATATTTGTCAAGAATGCAATCTTCTTCTATATATCCAATATCAGGAATCTCTTCCAAAGGAATTTGAAACTTTTTATCAGCCATGTGTTCAAACTCCAAGATCTTCCCAAAGCAGTCAAACTCCTTCTAGGGATCCAAGCTCTGATACCAATTGTTGAACACCCAAAATACTGAGAAGGGGGGGGGGTGAATCAATATTCCATTAAACCATTTACATTAGCCATCCAGTTACCAAAATATATTTAACTAAAATAATGAATGAAAGTATGAAACATCTAAAAAATCACATGACACATGAACACCAAGATTTTTACATGGAAAACCCAAAATGGGAAAAACCACAGTGAAGGTTAACTTACAATATATTATATTTGGATATAGTATATTACATAAATGCTCACTACAAGTGGACTCACTTTCCATAAAGAATAAGATAGAGGAAGCAAGGGGTGGCTCACATCCTATTGAACTGTTACAAATGCATCTACAATATGTTGGGGTACAATTCTAATGAAGTACAAAAATAATCTTTGCACTAATCTTGATCAATGCTCTACTCTGCTCTGAATCCACACACTAAGCAATACAATTCACACAACTCAGATCAAATTCACAACATCTATGTTATTTTTCACACATCACTGCATCATACTTGCATTCTCTCTCTAAAACACCAAAATCAATCCATTATTTATATCCATTTCAATTGTAACTTCAATTAGGTCGGCCTAATTAAAAGTAACACACAAAATTGAACTTGTTGTCCTGAAATTTTTTTATCCACATCTCACGCCTTAATCCAAAATTCAATTCTCCTTAAGATAGGTCAGGATGGACCTATAATAACTCTCACATAAGGTAGCAACACTTATTTAAACTTCACATAACATCAAACATGCCAGGTTGGCCCCAAATAAGGTCTAAACACAAAACTTCCATTTGTTTTACCTAATTTGTCAAACGTGTGACTCAAAACTTGATCTTACTTTGAATTCCCACTCAACCGACATCCAAAGGCTTATCTTCAACATCGCAAAACAAAATAATTATCTGCGAAGAAATGCAAAATCTCCCACACTAATACTTTGTACAAAAAACAACTGCAATATACAGGGCTAAACTCTGTCAATCATATCTTCCTAAATACTTAACCAAACAACACAAACTCTTGGATTTAGATACATTT
>VDFB02103787.1:0-41583 GCA_007258455.2 Sequoia sempervirens | reverse complement strand
AAGACTTACTTGGGTTTTCAAAGTTGACAATCATGGCAGAGTTGATTCCACTTCTTCTTCTCCTGTACTTGACATGACTGATCCACCTAAGTCTTGGAATCATCTCCTCTTCACAAGGGCCAAACTGGTGGATTCAAATTCTCTAGCGATCGACCCCGTTGAAACTTGGGCCCCTATAGTTATAACAGATCTCTTTGGGGATCATCAAGTCCTTTTTCCCTTCAACAGGGTGTTGGTGGAAGATGTGATTTGTAAGACTTTTTTTTTACCCCTTTCCTATGTCGGGTTCCTAAGGTGGAGGAGAAAAATCTAGTGCTTTCTCTTATTCCATCTCCCGATCGAATTCAAGATTACTATTATAGTGTCATAGATCTCATCAAACCTTTCATTAGTTGGCTTAATATCTCCATATAGGGCATTGAGGTTCTTGATCTCCTGTTGATATTTCTAGAACTCAACCATCTTCCTTTTCGACCATCCCAAATTCTTTAGTTGTGTTTTGAGGGCCTGGCCTATCTGGATGCTTTGTCAGAACTCTACCACCCAAACATAGAAATCAAGTCATGAGGGTTGTACATATGGTATAAAGGCTAGTTCAATGTATACCTCTGCCCTCTCCTTTGTTGGATTCTTGACTCAAAATATTCCCACTCTTCATGTTTTACAGTCAGAAGATGTCCCATAGGATTGTACCTGCATGTGTCGCAAATGAGGACCAAGCCCAGGTGAGCCAATTTGCTAGTCAACACATCATGCTCTTCCCTTTTCACAAGTGTTACTTGAATTTTTGCAATGGTAAGGGGAATTGGGTAAAGCACTTTTTTATGCCTCCCATTTTCATAGGCTTTGTCGGCATTAGTTGCCTAATGGCATGCCTCCAAGGCGAAAGTATTATCTATTACAAATTTAGGGATCCTAAAAGGCTCCTCAATAAAACCATGATATTTGATGAAGGAAAATTTAGCTCCCATAAAATAATCTATTAGGGTTTGGTGGCTTTTCATCCATTCTAAGACTTCAAGGAAAAACTTACTCAGAGGATGTAGAGACAAATCTAAGGGTACTGGTTGTAGGAAATAATCAACAAACAAATAATAATCCCATGTTTTGGAAAGCACATTGGTCCAGACTGAAACTGTCGAGTATAACCCTCCCACATCAAACTTACTAAGTGATCAATACCCTCTAAAAAATTTAGGGTTCTAATGTAAAATCAAGTGTGCTAGAAAAGAAGAATACCTAAACTAAAAAGCAGTGCCATAATTTATTAATTGTTCCAACATCTTTTGGTCACTACATCAAAAAAATCAAAATACTTTTGGCTCCTCTCCTTCTTGAGCATTAAATCCAAGCTTTCCTAGAATTTTTAAACCTTATCATCATCTTCAAAGCCATAAATACAAGATAACATTGAGAAAACGGTCTGCACATTTGATTTAAACTTTCTACGTGCTAGAGGGAAGATGAGTTGCTTATCGTTTGGCTTCTCATTTTTTTCATCCATATAAATTTTAATTTCTTGTCTCTGGTTCTCCAAAAATCTTTCATTCTTCTATGTTTGTATCTTTCGACATCCTAGTTTATAGAGATGCACAACATATCATGGATGGTTGTTGCGTTGATGGTGACCCTCAACCTGTTGCCACTGATAACCCTTGTTTCTTTATCTAGCCCTTTTGCGCATGCATCCACTAGATCTGGGAATGAATGTATGGAGG
Organism: Sequoia sempervirens; assembly: GCA_007258455.2. Lineage (NCBI taxonomy): Eukaryota > Viridiplantae > Streptophyta > Pinopsida > Cupressales > Cupressaceae > Sequoia > Sequoia sempervirens. Next base: position 39,865 of record VDFB02103787.1, on the reverse strand, counting down.
GAAATATGAATTATGGAAAACTGCAATACTAGAGTCGTGTCACAAAGCCCTCGGTTCACCCATGGGCGAACATTCTCTGCATTGCTCCTTCCCTAAGGTTTTTAAGGTTTACATGCAACTTTGGGTCATAAATATTATATGCAAAATCTTTAATCACTTCCTCCTTAATGGGGTTGCCTACTTGTATGGTTTTGGTATGCACAAAACTCTGGTCTTCCAGTACTGGGGCATTAGCATACAAATCCTTTCCAAAGATGTTAGTGTAATGGTAACCTAGTCTAATAGACAAGACTTCAGCCTGTCAACTAGAAGATGATGCCTCCGCCATTGTTGTGTTCTTGGAAGGATTTGCATAAAACTTCTTCAGAGCAATAGTTGCTTTGAGGTTTTCAATACTTAGCAAAAAATGTTTTTGGGTGCATTTAATTTTCACACGTACATGATATAAGGCATTTTCAATAGCACTAGCTCGCTAGGTACTACCAATGAGGTGATACGTGTGGAGTGGGATCCGTATCCCTCAAGAATGCCAACCTTGTTGAGAGAATGTAATTAGTAAATTCCTTTTGCCGCCCTTTTTACAAATAAGCCTGGAGCAATGGGAAGTGTGCCTTTAGTAATGGAAAGTGTACTTTGAGTGATGGAAAGGTACTTTGAAAATACATTTACATTTAATTTGGAAAATTTTATCCCTCTAAGAAATGTCTTTTTGCATAAGCAAGCAAGATAGCATTCACGAAGATGATGGACACATAGCAGCAATTGGTACATACGAGCATTTACTCCCAACACCCAAATTAATTTCTCAAAGCTTAGTTTGAGATCCTCGATACAATTTATCCTTTGACTCTTAGCGCATTAATGTGTTTTTTGTTGCCGCCTAATGGGAGATAGGTTTTCCATTCGTTGAGCTCTCCGATGTACATTTTTCTATAAATAGCGATATCAACTTAGCGAAAAATTCACTAAGTTAGCATTTGAGTTAGTGAGCTTCTCTCACTACATTTTTTGTTCTGCTAGCCTGCAGCTTGCTTGCTGCCATCATGTTTGGCCTAGGCACCCCAATTCGGCTCTTGAGCCAAAAGTTGTATAATTATTTTGTAGGAAAATTTAGTAGTGAGAGAATTAAATGCCTGGTAGGGAAGGATGACTGCCTCATCGTCGTGACATTCAAATGGGTGCTTGGGATGGATTATGTCAAGGACAAGAACTAGCCTTGGTGCAACTCAAACGTTATCTTCTAATTCATGGTTTCCCTGCTAGATTTAGACATTTCCAAGCCTTGGATTATTGAACTCTACCATGCCATGTTTGATTTGGCATACTTAGATGGGATCAATGAAATCATGCAAGTGGTTATCCTTGGTGTCGACATTTTGACCACCATGAATATTCGTAGGCACGTTGAATTTGGGGAACCAGTGCCCTGGCTGCCCTTCCTCATGAACTTTCAGACTATGGAACTGGAGCATCATTGTGCATTTCCCTAACCCGCAACCTCTTTTCTTCTAAGGGAGTATAATGTGAAGCGCATTCTTGGACTCGACTGGAAGAATCACTTTGAATTCTTGGTTTATAGTCGTGGTGTCGAGGATTGAGGTATGTGTCGTGGCATACCTGAGTGTGTTGTGTGTTGTTAATCTATTTACCACACTATTGAAGAAAAACCCAAAGAAATGACATTTTTACTGTCGCAATGGATGGAGGATTTAATTTCCATTGTCATTTTGTGTTGCCTCCTCTTTTGCTTTTTGAAGATGTGTCTCCTTTTGGGTTTGAACAAGAAGGCTTCAAACTTCTCTTGGAGCCTTAGGCTCGATATGCGTATTCTATTGTAAATATTTTCAATGAATACCAAATATAATACTTTATGTTATTTTTGTGTCCACTCTCATGGCTTTATTCACAAAAATAATGTATTTTACAAAATTTTACATATGGTACATAACTATAAAATTTTAATGCACTTGCACATACCTTAATGGAATAATTTTAGATGAATACCATTTATCAATATATCCAAAACATTTCCATCCATATCCTCCATCTCGTACAAATTTCTTCCCTTGCATGCATGGATTTGGAACGGACCCCTCCATAGTGAGTCAAATTTAGCATGTTGTCCTGGTTTTACAGTGTGTTCTTCATACTTTAGCACAAGACTTCCCTCCTAGAAATTTGGGTTGGAGGCCCTTTTATCAAACCATCATTTGACTATTTGTTGGCCCCCAATCATGGTGTTATATGCATTTTCTCTTTTTTCCTCTATATAGGAGCGAATTTGCACCCCTTGTGTAAATTCCCCTTTTGCATACCCTCACCTTAGAAAATCAAATTCAAAGGAAAGATTCCACATCACCCATCTAAAGTGCATCCACTTGGTGCCTATTTTGTGTGTTGGTGGGGGAATTTCTATTAGGGATGCGAGCACGACACGTTGCCGTCCTTGACAGATTCCTACCCCTAAGTCTATAGGGACATTACACTCCTCATTGGGGATGATTTGTAATGCCTCTGTGCAACCAACTGACCCAAAAAATGGTTCATTTTTTCCTTCAAAGACGTTCATTTCACACCCACTTCAACTTCTTCACATTCATTCAGTCTCTTTCACATTCAATCAATATCTCTAGCAATTTCACTCCATTTTCTTCACACTTTTGGGATCTCTTCAGCATACTCTTGAAGCATTCTACTAGCATCTTCACAACTCCATTGAGAATTGTAGCAGCTGGTTACTCCATCAACTTCATCCTTGCACGTGCTGCCCTAGCATAGAAGTTGTGAACTTAGATTCTTGCGATACCTCCCTTCATTACAGTTGCAGTTGTGGTGACTTTGCCAAGTTTGTTACCCTGCATTTTCCCTTCATTGGCCTTTAGTGCCTTTGGGTGGAGGAGGTATAACATCAATTTAATTTTTCATTATGATTTGATAGAGTAGCTTTGTCTTTTGTAGTGTTCAATGCACTTCCTTTTATCTTCTTTATCATACTTTTCTACTCCATTGCTTTTTTGGTTGTCTATGGAAGTGGAAACACCAAAGAAGGTGTTTGACTGAGGCAAACCCCTATACAACCCCAAGAATTTTCCCCTTATTATTTTTGTGTAGGTGAGCATGTGTGTGGAGCTCACTGGTGAACTGGCACTTCAGTGAGTTGATATTCATCGCCCTATTTTTCATCTACTTACTTTAACATTTCTGCATTTACTTTTCATACTTTATTATTCTATTTATTTCATTAAAATCAGTTAGCTAGGTTATCAATAGGCTTCTAGTAGTTTTCTTATTGTACTTTACATTTTTTGGTTGTATGGATGCCAACACGCCAGAGAGACACCAGTGCACCACACTATCATCCCAGACTTGCACTGTCGTCCTCAGATAGAGAGCTATCTAAGGTGCAATATTGACTCCAAAAACCAGCTCGTCTAGCCCAAACTAGATTTTTGGGTCTGTGGAGTGACATAAGCACTTGAGAGTGCTCTTCATTCTCAATCCTCATCCCAAAATATCTGTTAGAGTGAGGTAAGTTAGGGAAGACCTCTGCTCTCGGCTCTCCATGACCTGGAGCCTTGGTGTGGTTGGTCCCCCTCTCTTACATTTTTGGTGAACCTGGTGTGAATAATGTCTATCCATTTGCATGTGTTGAGACTTTTCCCCACACTCGATGATGGTTGTAAGAATGAGTGTTGTGAAGTTTTGTGATCATCACAACCTAGTCCATGACTTTTGGGCATGTTGTTAGGAGAAGTGTATGCCACCTGCAAATGGAAAAGACGAAGGTCACTTCTAGTTTCACCTCCAGTTTCTCCATTGGTTTAGCTACTAACCATACCACTAGTTTACCTATAGGTTAAGCTTATGAGATGGGTTTCATGGAAGAGACCACTCATGTGCCTACCCCTCCAGCATCTCCTAGGACTTCATCCATAGACGAGGATGATGTTGTGCATATTCCTATGAAAAACCTTCTGGCATTAGATAATAGATTACTAGATCTTGTAAATCATTTAGACAAAGTGTCGAGCATGGCAAAAGCCGATAGGCTTACTGGTGAGGTGAGACATTTTTTAGGGAAGAATCAAATAGGCATAGATTTTCTATGAGGGCTTGTCAATCTAACCAAAGCTTATATCCCTTTGTATAGGCCTAGATCAAGTACCACCGAGGGGAAGTAATCAATGCCTATGAAAGACAAATAGGAGTTTCAATGCCCACCATGTTTGCATGCATGGCCAAAATAGGGCCCTTGGTTAGTGCCTCTTCTACTTCTCAAAGGCCTAACACTCTCAAGGTGAGTAGAATACCCCTTGGGTTCAGTTTCACCCCTCCAACTACCTTTGGCAGTGGGGACTCCGGTGGAATGAGTGGCAGTGGATTTGGTAGTGAAGGCAGTATTGGAAAAGGAGGCTTTGGTGGAGGCCATGGTGGTGGTTTTGGTAGTGGAGGTGGATTTGGTGGATGCCCTACCAGTGGTGGTGGCTTCGATGGTGGTCACAATGATGGCTTTAGAGGTGGTTCTGGAAATGGTGGTTCTAGAGGTTCCATTGGTCCTTTGTCATCTTCTAACCTTGTTTTGAATGCCCTTCTTCAGAACATGGGTCAAATGCAAAACCAGTTAGCAATCCTTTCTCAGACCTCCTCCCAACCTATCTTTCAACCTTTCTTCTAACATAGCCCATTTTTAGTAGCAATCTTGAGTACTCCCTTACCGCAAGGAATGGAGATTCTCAAATTTGAGAAGTATAGCGACAAAGGGAATCCACAAACACATGTGTCAGCCTTTAATGCCATATGTACAGATTTCTTCCATCATGACACATTGATGGAGAAATTATTTCCTCAATCACTCAAGGATACAACACTTGATTGGTACTATTCCTTTCCCAACAATTCTATATTTTCATTTGATCAACTTGTAAATTAGTTTCTTCGACAGTTCCAAGCTAACATCGGTCTAAAGATGACCTTCTCAGATATCGTTTGATGTAAGCAGGGGGATAACGAGAAGATAACTAATTTCATAGCATAATACCAAGCACTCTTTTCATGGATCTCGTACTCACTGCACGACTTTGACGTGCAAAAGGTGTTCATAGGTAACCTGCAAAGAGCTTGGCAGGAAAAATTTTCCCTAATGAAAACCCTTCTTTCACGCATATGTGTGCCATGTTGCGAGAATATCAACAAACGGTATTTTAGTTCAAGGGATCCTCCTCACCCTTCCATTCAGAAGGAAAATCTATTGTATGTATCTCAGAAAAAGGTAAAGTTGTTGTGAATGTAGTCACCACGACAAATGACAATGGCCTCAGATGCAACAAAAAGTTTACAAAGTTAGCAAAATCTTATTCTTCCATCTTGCAAAAGTTGTTGAAGGATAAGATCATAACCTTGGAAAACCCTCAACCTCTCAAGGAACCTTATCCTAATTGGTATGATGCAAATGATTTTTGTCAGTACCATTGGGTTAACGGCCATGATAACAAATGGTGTTTGTGTTTGTGTCATGAGATATATGATCCCATCGATGACGGTACCATTCGTCTCGATGGGATGAAAGAAAATGCGATTAAATTGGTGGTGAAAGACAATAGTGAGTTGTAGATCTACATGGATCTATTTATGTCTCACTCTGCTAACTTAATTATTGATCCCTTTCATTCTTCTACTCAACCCTTAATGTATGTTAATATGGTCACAGTCACCCCTTCCCTGCAGCCTACGACTGGTTCGCCAAATGTGACATTCACTTCGCAAGACATGCCCTTGAATAACAAGCCCTCTCCCCTCTACATTCCCATTTTCCTCAATGGGAACATTGTAATAGGGGTCCTAGTTGACCTCGTAAGCTGAGTGAATGTTATTACAAAGGAGACATTATGTTTGAATTCATTACAGAGAGAAAAGTATGAAGAAACAAATTCCACCATTCGTATGCACGATGGCCTCTCTCTCAAGCTGTATGGCTCAATAAATTTTTCTATCCTAGCTGGACCTAGGACTGTAGATACTACCTTTGATATTATTCCAGAATCTAATTTGTTCAGAGTGAAGTTAGGCATCCCATAGATAGATTTCATGAACGAAATCACCTATGTCATTCATAAGTGTTTAAAATTCTCCCACGAAGGTGTTGTGCACGCCATGCATGAAACTTGATATCAGTAATTGGTATCCCATAGGGGCTACTCATTGGATCATTTCTGGCCCACCCCTATTGGTATGCTTCCCTCGAGAATGGACTTACTTTATTGAAACTATGTGAAGTATAAGCCTGAGGGCAAGGGACAACTAAAAGTGACCCCTCCAGTAGTGCAACAAAAAGTTGCCTCCTCTTCTTGAAAGGGAAAGGAGAGGCCTGCCCATCCTCAAGGTGCCTCTTCTGCTCCCCTTTTTGAAGAATAATTTTGGATGTCTACTCCTGGATTCCACATAAGAATTTTGTGGTGCCTGCTTGGCACAAAGGCAAGATTAGAATATCGAACCTTCCTACTATGCCCCCTGGACCTTGGCCTTACCTGTATGGTAGGGGGAAGGGTCCCCGTGGGGAATCCTCTATGTCTTGGCCTCTACAACCTCCTAGCACCCCTATTCATAAAGCAGTGAATAGGAAGAGGCCCACCATCGAGGCACTAAAGCCAACTCCCCCCGTTATTTCTCAATCTCCTCCTCCTGCTCCCATCCAGGAGTTTGTCCCTCCATCAAATATGACTATGGTGGAAACTCTTATGGTTGAGCAAGAGCCTTATGTTCCTTCTCAGCTCCTGACCTCTAGCTCCAAGAGTCATAGAAACTGCCTTGTGCATGAGCGCAAGCATCGGTGAAAAGATTTGGCGGCTAAGTAGGCTGCTTTGCAAAGGAAGGAAGGAGAGTTGACTACCCTTGTTCTAGGGCATCTTGCTATGTCCTCCTCTCCTGTCCCCTTTGCCTTGGTTCAAACAAACTCAATTTTTCTTCTGACTCCTACTGTGAGTGCGAATGCCCCTAACCCTAGAAAGGTGCAGGTGTTTATTTCTCCTTCATTCGAGCTGCCTCTTTTGATGTACCTTCTAGACATCTCACCATTATTGAAGCCCATGGATATGCTGAACACCTCAATGGTGTTTGTCACAATTCTCTCCTCCTCTGCACCTCTTTCCTCATCCATGGGGAGTTCACAACCTCCAATGAAACAAAAAGAAGAGGTTGGACCTTATAGAAATGGGGGGTGTAAGAGGAGCTCACCTTCTTCAAAGGGTGGTTCTATGCTAGCTTGTACCGTCCTGGTGATAGAGAAAGCTTCAGTGTCTCCTAAGTTCATCATTGCTCTTGAGTCCTTCGGTGAGCCCAATAGTGAATCTTGGGTGCCACCTCCCTTGCCTGTTGAGGTGTCTCGGTCTCTACGGCCTCCTATCACCCCTACTTATAAAGTAATGAATGGGAAGAGGCATGTCGTTGAGGCACTAAAGCCAACTCCCCTCGCTATTTCTCAATCTCCTCCTACTCTCATCCAGGAGTCTATCCCTCCGCTAGAGATGGCTATGGTGGACACTCCTATGGGTGAGCAAGATCCTTCTATTTCTTCTCAGCTCCTGGCCTCTAGCTCCAAGAGTCACAAAAACTACCTTGCGCATGAGCGCAAGCATCAATGAAAGGATTTGGTAGTTGAGAAGGCCACTTTGCAAAGGAAGGAGAGTCGACCGCTCCTATTCTAGGGCCTCCTGTTGTGTCCTCCTCTCTTGTCCCCTCTACCTCAGTTCAATCAAACTCAGTTTTGCTTCTAGCTCCTGTTGTGAGCCCAAACACCCCTGGCCCTAAAAAGGTGCAGGTGTTTATTTCCCCTTCAATTGATCCACCTCTTTTTATGTCCCTCTATACATCTCGCCGTTCCTAAGCCCATGGATATGCCAAACACCTTAGTGGTCTCCGCCACAATTCTCTCCTCCTCCTATGCACCTCTTGCATCATCCATGGGGAGTTCACACCCTTCGATAAAACAAAAAGTGGAGGTTGGCCCTTCTAGCAATGGGGGGTGTAAGAGGATCCCACCTTCTTCAAAGGGTGGTTCTATGCTAGCTTATACCGTCCTGGTGACGGAGCAAATTTTGGCATCCCCTAAGTTCGTCACTGCTCCTAAGTCCTTCATGATCCCAGCAGTGAATATCAGGCATTGCTTCCCTCGTTCATTAAGGTCACACATGGAACTCCCATAAAGTGCATGTTTAACTCTTTGGATGAGGTCCTAGCCTTGTTAGTAATTTTTGCGAAGTCACTGGCCATTGTTCCACAAGAACCATTGTAGGCCCATCTGCCTTCCTAGATTGGGAAGCAGATGAACTCTTGTTAGATGAGTGTTAGGGTGCACCTCTTCTTCATCTTTATATTAGGTGTGTGTTTGTTGTGATGTGTTCCCCCATGCTTGCGCTATGGGTTCCAAGATTACCCTTGTCACCTCGTAGGTGCTTGGATACATGAGTGATTATGTGTCATAAACTTCCTCTATTTGTGGCATCATTCTTCCTCTGTTATGTATTTTGACTTTTAGAAAATTGGGGATGATGCAAAGTGTTGGGGGCATTTAGGCTCCCCTTCCATGTTGACCCAATTTTTTCTTTTTACTTTTTTTTTCTTGTGCATTCTTCAAATGGTCTAATATAGTAGGAGGTTGATGATAGTTCATCTATATACTATTACTATACTTATATATATCTATGAGCAGCTTTGACCTTGAAATATCATATCACCCTTGTGCCCTTTGTTTGTGATGTTATTGTTTCTTTTTGCAATCTTGGTTATCTTTCTCTCTTCTTTGCTTGAATTGTCCCTCGTATGTGCGATAATGTCACATTCGCAATATTTTTATTTTTAGAAAGCACATATGCAGCCAATGAATCTTTTCTCGAAAACCTTTGCAAACTTTTTCAAAGAATCACATTCTCAACCTAAGCCCCTAGTGGAACGTGTTTCCTTCGTCATGGGTTCAAAGAGAAAGAACTTGAAGAATTTCCTCTGAGGAGGGAGCAACTTGTCCTGTGGGAAAATCCTTGACCTTCCCCTTGTGAGGGGGCATTTTCTTCCTTTCAAATTCCTTGATGAAGTGAACATCTTTCAAAAGTATTCCTTGATGATGAATTGATTTGTGAAAAAATTATTGCACTTTCAAACAACGCGTCCCTTGAGTGGACCGCTCTTCTTTTGAAGGGTTCTCAAGGGACCCCTTTGAAAGCCTTTCAATTTGTTGACTGTATGTGTTACTGTCTGCTTGTTTGCCTACATGGTTGCTTTTTGTTCTTTGGCATGTTTTATCTGCAGATTAACATGTTGCTTTAATGCAAGTGCGCCTATGAAGCCATTTTCTAGTTTGGCTCTACATAGTCCCCTTTCACTGGGCTTCCTTCATGAGATAGTACTTGGGGGAATGCATTCTTTGAAAGTCTAAGGGCCTATGAAGCACTTGCATCCTATGGGATTTGTTCATCGTTGGTTTGAGGGCCTTCGGTGTACTTTGTGCAACTTCGTAGTTCTACGGAGCTACAAAGTCCTTTTGTTCGAACCTCCTCAGGAGAGAGTACTTTTGGAGTCCTTTGCCTGCCCTACACTTTCCAGCTCGCCAAATTGTGGTTTGCTTCCTTGATGGTTCAGGTATACATCTCTAACTCTTTGATCTACTTTACCAAATACTCATTGATATTCATGCTCGCTAAAGTGGGGGAAAAATGTATAGGAGCAAATTTTCACCCCTTGTTTAAATTCCCCTTTTTCATATCGTCACCTTAGAAAATAAAATTTGAAGGTAAAATTCCACATCACCCATCCAAAATGCATCTACTTGGCACATGTTTTATGTGTTGGTGGGGGAATTTTGGTCAAGGATGCGAGCGTGGTGTGCGGACATCTGTATGGCGCACTACCATCCCTGACAAATTCCTACCCCTAAGTTCATAGGGACGTTACACTCCTCATTGGGGACACTTTGTAATGCCTCTTTGCAACCAAATGACTCAAAAAATGGTTCATTTTTTCCTTCAAATACTTTCATTTCAAACTCACTTCAACTTCTTCACATTCATTCAATCTCTTTCACATTCAATCAATCTCTCTAGAAATTTCACTCCATTTTATTCACACTTTTGGGATCTCTTGAGCATAGTATTGAAGCATTCTACTATCATCTTCACAATTCCATTGAGTATTGCAACAGTTGGTTACTCCATCAACTTCATCCTTGCATGTGTTGCCCTACCATAAAGCTGCGAACTTGGAGTCATGCGAGACCTCCCTTCGTTACAATTGCAGCTGTGGAGATTTTTCCAAGTTTGTTACCATGCATTTTCCCTTCATTGGCCTTGAGTGCCTTTAGGTGGAGGTGGTATAGCATCACTTTACTTTCAAATTGTGATTTGATAGAGTAGCTTTATCTTTGTAGTGTTTAGTGCACTTCCTTTTGTCTTCTTTATCATACTTTTCTACTTCATTGCTTTTTTGGGTATCTGTGGAGGTGGAAACACCAAAGCGAGGGTTTGACTGAGGAAAACCCCTATACATCCCCAAAAAATTTCCCCTTCTTGTTTGTGTGTAGGTGAATGTGTGTGTGGAGCTCGCTAGTGAACTAGCGCTTTAGTGAGTTGATATTCATCACCCTAGTTTTCATCTACTTAATTGATCATTTCCACATTTACTTTTCATACTTTATCATTGTGTTTATTTCATTAAAATTAGTTAGCTAGGTTGTCAGTAGGCTTCTGGTAGTTTTATTATTGTACTTTATATTTTTTGGTCGTACAGAAGCCAACGTACTAGAGAGATGCCAACATGTTGCACTATTGTCCCAGACCCACGCTGTCATCCTTAGATAAAGAGTTGTCTGAGGTGCAATATTGACTCCAAAAACTAGCTTGTCTAGCCCCAACCATATTTTTGGGTCTGTAGAGTGACAAAAGCACTTGAGAGTGCTCTTCATTCTCAATCCTCATCCCAAAACATCTGTTAGAGTGAGGTAAGTTAGGGTAGCCCTCCGCTCTCCACTCTTCATGACTTGGAGCCTTGGTGTGGTTGGTCCCCCTCTCTTACATCCTCGAGCTTCAAAATTTCCTCTAATCTCAATTCTATTTCGCTGTTTTGCTTGACTTCCAAGGCTTTCAACAGTTGTAATGCTAGAATTTCTATGGAAATGGGTAAAAGCACCTCCTTTCCATACACTAATGAACATAAGGGGAGGCTTTCAAGATCTACTTAGGTGTAATTTTATTGGCCCATAAAGTAGATCGTAGATGCTTGTTCCATTCCTTCTGGTGTTTAGACCCGATGCACTTTATTAACCTAATCAGATTCTTGTTGGTAGACACTAGACTCTACTAACCCGTTTCCTTGTGGGTAATAACTAGATGAAGTATTGAGGTAGACCCCATGCTTGAGAGTGAAGTTTGACATCCTAGAGCCTACGAAGGCTCGTGCATTATCAGATATCATTGTTTTAGGCAAACAAAACCTTGTAACTAACTCAAGAAAATTAGCAATTTTTGTTTCTATATAATTCTTCAGGGAAACAACCTCTATCCATCTTGTGAAATAATCGCTCGACATGAGTATCCACTTATGATCTGCGTTGGAGATGGGATTGATCATCCTAAAAAAATCCAAACCCCATTGTGCAAAAGGTTCCTTGATCACAACTGGGCTCAATGGGATGGTGCAGCTCTTCCGCTTGCCAACAAAATATTGGCACTGAGTACACTTCTACACCAGGTGATGGGCCTCAGAGAACATGGAAAGCTATTAATAGCCTATCTACATTATCTTTAAAACAATGGTCTTGGCAGAGAAGTGTCTACCCTTAGGATTGTTGTGGAATTCACCTAAAACCCTTTCTACTTGTGACTTGTCTAAGCAACGGAGAAGGATGTTGTCATATTTTTTTTAAATAAAATCTCCTCAATTAGTACATATCAGGTGCCTTGTAGTTGGTAGTAACATCTTTTGTGAGGCAGGATATAGTCAGGTACTACCCCTTTTGCATAAATCGTGTTCGATTAGCCACCCATGACTCGTCAGACTTGAACTAATTTGTATAGATTTGGTCAGTATCTTCTTCTTCCTAGGAGCTTAATTCTTGTGTGAGGTATTCACAAAGACCTCTCCCTCCAACCAGCTTGGTTGGTTGAATGTTCACATCATATTCCAAGATCTTGGTGATCTAGTTGGCCCTCTTTTCGATTATCTCACCTTTAGTGATGTATTCCCTAACATTGGGATGGGCAACGAGGATGGTGATTTTGTTGGCCGATACCAAGTGTCAAAATTTCCTTAGGCTTTTAACGATAGAAAAGGCTTGCTTTTCAAAAAAATTATACCTGGTTTCATATCATTTGAGAGTTATGGAATGGAATGCGATGCGATGTTCTCTGCTTCCCTCTTTGTCTTTTTGGGTGAGCACGAAAGCTATTTTGTGTTGGCCACTATAAACGTAGAGTAGGAAATCCTTGGAGAAGTTCGGGTTAGCTAACACCGAAGCTGTAGAGATGGATACTTTTATTTTCTCAAAAGTAAGCTTTCCTTCAGGAGTCCATTTGAATGTTAAGTCTTTCTTCAACATCAACGTGATAGGACTCATGATGCTCATGAAGTCTGAAATAAACCTACTGATGAAGTTGATCTTTCCCAGAAAGGACTGTAGCCCCTTCTAGTTGACTGGCAGTGGTAGCTCTATTATAGCCTTCACCCTTTCAGGGTCTATTTCTATTCCTTCTTTTGATACCACAAAACCAAGCAGCTTGCCTTTCGGTACTCTGATGACACATTTCTTGGGATTTAACGAAATCTCAAACTTTTGACATTTTTGGAAGACTATTTCAAGATGGTCGAAGAGATCATCTTTTGATTTTGGAAAAATAGTCAAGTCATCTAGATAGATTATAATCTAATTAATCAATCCTTTGAAAGCAATATCCATTTCTCATTGAAAAGTGGGACCCGCATTAGAGAGTCTGAAGGGAATTTTTCCATATGCAAACATTCCCCACTTGGCGGTGAACGTTGTTTTGTGTTGGTCTTCTTCCTTTACATAGACTTGGTTATACCTCAAAAAACCATCAAGCAACAAGAACATCTTTGATCTGGGCATAGTCTATAGGATTTTCTCCATAGAGGGAAAAGGGTAGTGATCTTTTAATGACACTTTGTTTAGGTCCCAAAAATCCATGCGAAGCCGAATATCACCATTCTTTTTCTGCACTAGTATAAGGTTGGGTACCTAGGTGGAATGTTTGATCAGATATATGATTCTTGATTTGATTAATTTCATAAGCTCTTGTGCCATTAGAGCCTTGAACTTTGGGTTCACTGGCCTTTATTTATGTCAGAATGGCTTTGAGCCTTCAACTAAGTCGATTGTATGTTGAATGATGCCAAGATCGTACCCTTTAAGATTGTTGTAAGTCCATGCTACAACTTCATCGTATTTAGCACATAAGCCTTTCAATCTTTCCTTGTCCACCTGTGGGATGTTTTTGACCTTTAGCTTTCTTCCCTTCTCAATGTTGAGGTATTCATAGTCTCTTGCATTGGCAATGAATATTTGTTTGCTATTTCTCGCATCCTTGCAATCAAAGAGATTTTCAAGAGAAATCAATCCTTGCGCAAGCTTATTTCTTTTTAATTGGATTACTTGTTCTTCAATATCCCCTCTTGTTTTGGACTATGAATGATTGGAAGCTTTCCTTGAATTTTGTAGAAAAGTGGCAATTTGAACGTCATCCTCAAAAACCTACTAGTTTTGATCATTGTCCACTATTGACGGTCGAACTACAGTATACACTGCACTCTATTTTCTTGTTGATTCAAGGATTGGCTCAAACTATGAGCCATTCGAAGCCATTTGATCTGCAACAACATTCCAGGATCGTGGGATAACCTATATGTTAAAAGCTTCAAAACTCTTGATTAGATCCCATATTCTATGTTTGCAAGATCTCATTCTTACATTTTTCATAGCTGCTTGTCTGCAGACTTGGTTTACGACCAAATTTGAATCTTCGAACACTCATATTCTCCTTGTTCCCATCTGCTCTGTGAGAATCAAACCATTGACTAAAGCCTCATACTCTGCATCATTATTCGAGTATGAGAATTGGGAGCAGAAAGCTTTGAGCGTTTCTAATCCAGTCAGAGATACCGGTTGGACACCCACTCTAGAACCGATTTTGCATTTGGCACCATCAAAATATAATGTCCATAGTTTTTCGTCACTCGGTCCACTAGGTTCTTCCTACTCCTTTACCAATTTTTGGAAGACTTGGTCATTGTTGAAGATCACATAGGTGCCTAACTCGGTAGCATGGAAGTTCCCGAATGGGTCCAAATCAATATACTGATTGAGCAAGACCTCCTCTTTAGAGGTTCGATCACTTGTGTCCTCATCTTCTAACATCTCTACTCAATACGTCTCCTTTTTTGAGGAGGTATGCATTGCTTCAAAGCATAAAACTGCATTATGTGCTATATGTTTAGGGTGTAAGGATTCATACATGATCTTCATCTTCACCCCGTACTTTTCCTGTAGTATCCAATGAGACCAATCGAACGCTAGATATCCGCCAAGCTTTTTCATGAAGTCCCTTTAAAGACACATCCCAAAAACTATAAGAATGTCTATTATGACTACTTGTGTGATGGTTTGGCTTGGACATGAGAAAAGGGTCAAAGACAGATCCTTGACACGACTAACGGTCAAAACTTTCTTCCCGTCTAACTGCATGATCCCTTTCTCAAGAGGCTCATACTTAAGTTTCAGGGTGTTGGCTACTTACTTAGGCATGACCATGGTACTAACTCTCGAATCAATCATGTTTTTGTGTAAAAGCTTATTCTCCATAATAAGTGTTAAAAAGAAAGGGACAGGCTTTGGTCTTCTTACCTCTTTAACGTTTGCATTGTTCACGATGTCTATGTATGTCATGGCTCCTAAAGTTTGGGGGTCTGACACGAGCCCTTTTCCTTTATCTTGATTGCATGGTGGGATTGTATCCATCTGTAACATTTGATCCTCTTTCTTCAATGCATCCTAGAGAAATGTCTTCTATTATGGAATTGATATAACATCCCACAAAGACACATTAGCGGGCACGTTCTTCAGTTTCTCTACCATGTTAAGCATTTTGACTGGCGGGACCTTAGGTTTGAAGGGTGGTATTTATTTTGTCTTTAGAAGAGATCAATCCGACATGGACGAGCTTAGTGATTTGTCCTTATCTTTCTCTGGTAATGACAGAGCTTGCAACTGCTGAGTGGGTCAAATCTGTGAGGCTTGCTCCACTTGTGGTTACGGTTGTTGTGGAGCTCGTTGCATGTATTCTCCAGCGAGCCTTCTTTTGGACCTTGCGTTGTAGTTCAATTGTACTTGCGAGGCATTAGTCATTGGAGCATCATTTGCAAATACTGCATCTTCTTCCTCCATCCAAGGAAAAAGTGCTTGGTCTAGTGAGATATCTAGCTCTTTCTCCAAGGACATCCTTTGTGTTTTTGCTCTGAAGAGGGCATTCTCCATTTCAGGAGACTGATATTCTTCTGTATTTGAAAACACTCCTTGGATTCTTTGCTTTGCTATATTCTATTGAATATTTCCCCTTGGACAATTATAGGGCATATGGATATCATTACATGAGAAGCACCATGCATTCTCATCTTCCGCTAGCTTGTTTTAGCCTGGGACCAAATCCTTGCTCGAACTATTTTGACAGTCTAAAGTGGCATGGTGACTGGGACTATTTGATTTGTAGGTGTTGGTTGTTGATTTCCTCCTTTTGGAGCTACTTGATATGTGTTATGTTGATAAGATGGCCTTCCTCCTTGATAGGTTTGTGTGGGAGGTTTCAGAGGTGCTGCTTGCTGTCGTCGAATGAGGACTAGCTTGTTCACAAAGGACCACATGAGGTTATTCATATCATTGACATCTACTGCTAATGAAGAAGAGACTGACATGTTGGGTTTTCCTCCTAGGTATACATACATGGATGGTGGTGCAGTCAATGTGCTTGTTTCTAGAGCAAAGGCACTACGAGTTGTTTCTTCCCAGGGGCCACCAGAGATTTCAACGAATACGGGCATCAACAGATGTGGTGGAAGCTTCCTAATGTCGGTCATTTTGTTTTTTGTGCACACAACCAAATCATACGCATCGAGTAGGGTATCTCCTCCCATAGATTGTATCAAGACTGTGATGTTCAAATTGAAATCCTTTAGATAGAACATGAATGCCATAGTTGTCACAGGCCTAACTGTCACAAGAATCCTCTGCTAGGTTTTGCAGAACCTGGTGTTGAAGTCACTCATGGCCTCTTGCAGGGCCCTCTTGATAGTGATTAATTGTTGCAACAAAGAGGAGCGATCTCCTTTCTCTAAGAAGTGCTCGAATAAATTTTCCCCGAGTTGACCCCAAGAGTAGATGGAACTAGAAGCCAAAGACCTGTACCAGTCCTGAGCCTTTCCTTTGAAAGACACAACTAGTAACTTGAGGGCTACATTATCTTTCATGATGTTATGTACTATGCATACCTCTGCTATATCTTGGAGATGCTTGGAAGGGGTCTTAAAATCCTCCCTAGAAAACTTTAGGATTGCTTTCATAGCATTGGCGGGTATGGTACGCCATACATCTAGGGGGTAGGTGGTTGTAGCGGGCTACTGCTATCCTAGGCTATAGAATTTCTAGGAGCGGAAGCACCTAAGTGAGCCATTGTGAACATATTTATATGGATAGGGTAGACAGATATTATGATTTGGAGGATTTGGCCTCCTGTTGGAGTAGATAAAGCTCTGGATTATGGACTAACACTTCTTACCCTATTGCTTCTTACAGGTGATACATAACCTATAAGTCTTATCCTCCTAGGTGTCGAGGTAGGTAACTAGGAGTACTAGAAATGGCCTCTAGAAGATGCTCTTGTTTGAACTTTGGGCATGAGATTTCCAACCTCTCCTCTTGGTCTGATTTATGGAATATTTTTTACTTCCAATCAGACGTTTGAAAAACTTTGAGTCCCACTGGGTATGCTAGAAAAAAAACTATTGATCATAAAAGCTTGCGCCTCTCCAAACAGCCCTATGGGAAATTCAACGAGTGGGGGACCAAATTGCGCCTCACTGAATGATCTCCAGGATTTTTAAAGAAAGCCAACTCTTCTTTGTGTGTGGGAAAAGGGGAAGTGAAACGCAAGGAAAAATATAAAAAATGGTGATGCACTAAGGCTTTTACAATATTCAAAAGCTTAAAAATTCCTTATAACTGATGAAATGGACACAGAATGCCACAAACCCTTCATTGTTGGGAAGAGAATGAGCGGTAAAGTCTAGAGAAATCACAGTGCAATCTTTCAAATCTCCCTGAAGAAAGTGTCCATTAAGGTATGAAAGTAATAAGAAGCCCTAAAAACCAACAGGGATATTTGGATCTTTACAGAACCCTCCCTCTCTTACAACATAATATGAACAACAACGTATCTTTTATAGAAAATGAAAGAGTATATTGAACATGATTCATTTTTCAAAAGATAGTGTCAAACATAAAAGCTAATAATAGGTGAAATAATCATTCAAACTACCTATGTAAGGCTTTTAACATAGTTTTCTCAACATAAATGATATGAAAAAAAGAAATTTATAATAAAGGCCATAAAATGCACAATTTCATAGATTTCTTCTTAACAAATCTAATTCTTGCAATAAATTAACTAAAAATAAAGGTCAGATGCCAATCCGATTAATAGTCTCAAAAAATATAACATGCCAGAGAGCTTGAACAATGCTTTGTGAAATCATCCTATCCCTAAGAAATTAAAACTCCTTACAAATATCCTCTTCCAAAAGATTATGAGGATGGTTCTTTTTGAAGATTATCCAAGATTTTTATTCTCCGACATGAACCTCCTTAAATAGCCAGGAGGGAGAGCCACCACTGTAACTAGTAGAGATGAACCAACACTAGATGTTTGCATCTGATTGATCACAATCTAATTTAGAGCCTAATTAGATCGAATCAATATTTTCTCATAAAGTCCTAGGTTGCCTCATTAATGACTCTAGATATTATAAAAGCTTTGCAAAGATATACTGTCAAAAGACAATCAGATCTTAGCACAGCTTGGAAAAATCTGATTGATTAACTATGAAGAATGATGACGCTAACTTGAAGGTTCCACCTAGAAATTAAGATCTTCATTGTGCCCTCCAATAGACTCCGCCCCAAAAGATCCCTCTGTAGAAGATACAGACTGCCTGACGAAATGGATGACATGGAAAGCGAGTGAGTGATTTCAGATTTTATGAGGACGAATTTGAAGAAAATCCCTGCCAAGCAGACACGTGTCTCAGATTAGGCCCGAAAGGAAGATGGTATATATAAAGCCATGCATCCACCACGTGGTACATTACATGCCTTTATGCAAGATTAGTCTTTGTCCTTCGGGTGTGATGCCATCTCGAAGTAGAGAGGAGTAAAGGCTAAAAACTAGAAAATGTTGAAGGAAAAATTGCTCCACATCATCTAAGTCCAAGTTGTAAAAATCCAGGTCATATAGTGACATAGCATTTAGAGATCCCATTTATTTGCATATACCATGGTAGTTTTGACACCCTTTTTATCTTTTATGGTCCACTCAACATCAAATCCAACAGTCTCCTAAAATGAATATTCTCTCAACTCGGATGAGGAAGCCTTAATGAATAATAATCTGTTATCTCATCATTACAACATCAAAAAATATCTCCTTCAGCAAGCAATTGTTTTGTCTTCTAGTGGAAGGTTCTTTTTATCCTTTTCAAGGTAGTTATCTTCTTTTTTGATCTTAGGATAAAATTGTCAAATGAAGATGACATCTATCCATAGCCCGAAGCTTTTTGCTCCCTTGTTTCTATAAAAGGGAATTTAGGTCCATTTGTACTAACATAGAATATTGTATATGTAATTATATATTTGTATTCTATCGTTATTGCATTATAAACACATTCATAGAAGAAATATTATGAAGTAATATTTGTTTATCTATATATAGAATTTTCAAATAGAATTTAATTGTTTTACAATAGGATTTGGATAAATTCTTTGTTTATATATAAACTTGTTTATTCCATTTCAATAGAATGTGATTATAGATAATTATGTTTATCATATTATATATTTTATATATTTGTATTCTCAAGATTTTATTTCTTATACAAATATGCTTAGACTTATATATTCATATTTATATGCATATAAATGTTATTTTTTATCAAGTTTATTAGCATATTTTTCTTGTTTTTTCATTTTTCTCTAATCTCCTTCTCTTTGCATAGATTTCATATTCGTTCTTTCATACATATTCATAAGTATATGAATTATACTCTAAATATTTAATAATAAATTACATTCATAGGTTCCTTACCAAGAACAATATAAATATTTGTATGTATATAACTCATATGCATGTAATTGCATATATTTTTATTCATATAATTGTTATTTTCTATCAATTTTATTATCACTATCTTTTTTGTTTTGTTTTTTCATTCCTTCGCTTCCCTCATCCCCTCTTCATAATTATCCCTCATTCTCTAACCCTCTAGTTACTTCCACCCCTACCTCTTTTTAAGACCATTTCAACAATCTAATTCCTCACTATCCTCTTCCTTATGATGGAACACTGAGTATGATTTGAAATGTTTATTAAAAATACACATAATTATTTGTAGAAACAATCTTTTGTATACTACATGGACCATGGAAAACTAATGCCAACTATTGTCACCAATTTTTTTAAAAATTGTAATTGAGAAATTATATATACTTGTGGGTTTTGCATTATAAGGGATTGGAGACCTTAGGAAGTTTTGCACTTACTCTTTTCACATTATATCAATTTTTTCTTTGATGATTCCAAGTTGATTTTATATCAAGTTTTCTCTCATGTTTCCAATATGAGTTCTCTTGTTTTCTAAAATGTATCACTACACTTATATATGAGTTCATTCCATTGAGAAATAATATGAATCCAATTTTATGATATGTATAAGTGAGTGGTGTATATTCTTGATGATTTGTGCATGTTTATGATGTTTATGTCATTGCATGCATATTGCATATCTCTCTTTTCCTAGAAGATTGCATCATTTGAGTATATAAGTCGTGATTATTGCTTGGTTGGGTTTGTTGGCTCACTTGAAAGACTTGACAACCCATGATTAAAATCTAGATAAACAAGCTCATCTATAAATGATTTCTCTATCTACTATTTATTTTGATTTTTTTAATGTCATTTTGAGCAAGTATTAAAAATTATTTGAACTTGTTTTCTTAATAATCATTGTGATACTTGGTAAACTCCAATTAATCATTATGTAGAGATTAAATCTTGAGATCTAAACTTGTTAGAGCTAGTGAGTGTGTCCAAGTTAGCCCTTGAATACTAGTATCTCATTGTGGGACAATAATATTTACTTCTAAGTAAAAACTATGTAGCCCATACTAGGTAACCAATGCCTTGGTAAATTTGAGTTACTTGCAATTGGGAATATTTTTCTCTACCTAAGTTGTGTTAAAAACCACATCAATAGCATCAATATTACACTCCACTCTAGCTATCTTTTAAATGTATCCAAGGTATAATTAGAGATGATGGAATAAAAAATGGGAGACACATAAGGCAGTGTATATATAGACTAATAAGAGATGATTATAAGGCATAGAAATAGCCATGATGGGGGGAGTGGAGTGTAAAATGGGATAAGGTATGCATGAAGGTATAGAATGAGGTATGCCTCTATGGATGGAGAAAAGAATAAAGAGTTGAATGGTAATAATAGAGAAAGGGATGGTTGTAGAAGGATGGGAAGAAGAGGCGATGATAGTGGTGCAAGTGGAAATGTTAGAAGAAATAGTAGGAACATGGGGAGTCATGACACTAGTAGAGATAACATGGAAAGTAGGTGAAATGGTAATGATAAAGGAAGGAGGAAGATATGTATAAATAATAAGGTGTAAAATAGGTCTAGCAATGATATCTAACATAGTAGTGGGAGATGGAAAAAGGAGGCATATTAAATTGACCTAAACATAACTAGAGAAAACTATGAGGGAGTGGTTTGGGTAGAATGGGAAGATGTAGCATTTTAAGAAGTAGAAGAAGACATATTAGCACTAATGATTTTAAGAACTTCCAAACCAAATGTATTATTAAGAAAAAAATCATGAAGGGCCCCAACCAAATGTGTGGAACTATTCAAATTGGCCAAACTAAAAATATCTTGCACATATTTTTCTTATTTCAAATATCTCTTATAATCAAATTTGTCAACTTTAGGCTATACCATTGTAGTACCAATTTGAGATCATCAAAAATTCCATTCTCACTAGATTGGTCCTTTTGAGGATTCAAATGAGGGCTTCAACTCAAGGGAAAGTGAGGATGTGGATGAGAGCTTGGCATGCAAATAACTTGCAAAACCCTGAAGGATAAATAATATGAAAATGAGATAAATATATGATATAAAATTAGTTGTAAGAAATCAACAACCAATCAAATGTGTAAATAAATTAGCAAATGAAATCCTAGATGTCAAATTAGGGGTAGGTAGGGAGCAATAAAAACAAGGTCAAACAATGAACACCTAAGACTCTAAAGATAATGTCCAATAATGAAACAAAAGTAAAAAGGGGATCTAAACTCTAACAAGATTAGGAAAATAAAATATATAATAAAAATTACATCTAAGGCTAAAAACGAGGCCATATAGGAGTGTTGTGTTCACCAATAAAATGTAAGGAGAAATATGTACCCTTACATATAAATATCTTAGGAAAAACAATTACATAATAATCAAAGCCTATATGTAGAGTTGGGATTGAATAGTAAATCATGCAATACATATTATAATAAATGTAGATTTAAAATAAATAAGGTACTTAGGTCAAGTGTCAATGATAGAAAAAAGTATTGAAGATGTTAGGAATTGATTTGATAATATGCTAAAAAGTAGGGCCTTGTCTATGTAACATGCCCATTGTTCTACCTAGTAAAAATTTCTATGTTTTACCCACAAGTGGACAGTTATGCTACTAACATTAAGAGCAATAAAAAATTTCTTTTCTTTTTCATAATAAATGCACCATTTAAAACATAACCTATCCAAACTTTTCCATTGCATATTCAAAGAATTTTTTCAATAATATAAGTATGATTTCACTTTACATAAATATATTCAAGATAACATTTTACATTTACAATTTCCATATAGATGGATGCATGATAATATATGTAGCTTCAACAAGTTGACATGAACTTGAAATACAAACTATTACTAATGTCCTAACACTGGTGCGTACATTCTAGATGTCTCATTTCCATGGTGCATACCTTCTAGTTGTCCCCAATACTGGCGCGCACATCTTCAATTCTTGAATTAGAAATACCAATGGTCCAGAATGTCCTCCCAAATCTTGGTTGCCAATTGCATGAGGAGAAGCATCACTCAAGCACTTTTCCACCAACTAGGACTTATTGTGGTCCCTCACACATCTACCAAACTTGGTAAGATGGCCCTCCCTTCGATGAAGAGATTGGTTTGGTAACATCATCCTTTATATATCTTTTCCTGAGCATAGTGATGTGTCCTACATATCTAGAGCTTACCATAAAGTGTACCTCTATTTCTATGATATTCTTAGCCTAGTATGTACTTGGATCATAGTGAATTGACAGTGTAGACAATGACTACCTACACTACTTTGACTAAAGATTCAACATCCAATACTTCGAGTGAGGGTCATCTATATTCACCACTACAATTGCTCAATTTGTATTGACCATTAGTATTCTATTCTAAGGTTATCTCCTTTCCCATGGATTATCCTAACCCCAGGAATAACCTTCCCATTAGCTTATATCTAAATGACATTGCTACAAGTATCTTAAAATACATAGGTTATCCCCTTTCCCATGGATTATCCCAACCCTAAGAATAACCTAATTAACCATATGGTACTCATAATGTTACAACATCAAATGAATCTATTTTAAAAAGTATAATCCCAATAATAAATGTTTCCATTCAAGAGTATATCTCAACAATAAACGAATCCCATCAAAAGTATAATCTCTTCAGCAAATGACTTCAATCAAAAAGTATAAACTTCAATAATAAATTTCCTCAATCAAAGTTATAAACAACAATCAAATGATCAATCAGTTCAAAAAGGTTAATCCCAACCTATTTGCTTCAATCAATGATCAAATAAGCAACCCAACTAAATAGGTTAATCTCAACCTAGGGTTTCAATCAATAATCAAGTAAATATCCCAACCTAGTAGGTTATTTACAACCTAGGGTTTCGTTTGAAAGTAAAGTAACAATCAAGTGATCAATCAAGTATATATTATCAATATGGTTTGCATGACGTTACATCCTATTGACAATGAGATGTCTATCATACCATTCTTACCATAGTATTGCTAACCTCATTATTCGCATGGGTTTATCTAGCATTATAAACTAGATTAAAGTCAAGTTACCTTAAGACATCAATATATTCCACATTTCACATTTCATTCTACATACGTATAGTATAGACTAACTATGTATAGTCAAAATAGAAACCCATCATATAAATTCCCATATAAGGTATATAAAAGTATTAACCTAATAGATAGGTTCCATCAAAGCAAGTAACAACCAAGATCATGCAAGTATAAACAAGCATCACAACTCATTCAAAACCACTCCTTTCCAACATTGTATTCAAAACTATCCTCATGCAACAACTCACCAAGCTAACTCGTAGGTTCGCGACACATAATAATCCTCATCATTTAAATGACTAAGTCAACTGATATATGGAACAACAAGCTCAAAACAAGTTTCCTAATTCAAATTTCTTTACAAAATGCTGCCAAATTTGCACTTGATTGAGTCTTTATTCTATTTTCAAGCTTATACATATTTTGAGGACCTCTTAAGCATTCCAAACACTTGTTAATATGGAGCCACATTCATATGTTGGCACTCAAGGTTATAGCATGGGTTTTGACTGATTCTCATGGCATTTAAAACAGTTTACACATTCCTTCAAATGTTTATATAACAGTGCATGAACTCGTACGTGCTTCATCCTTTGGTTTGGCTTAGTCTCACATACTCTATGCGCTGGTTAATACACTGAACAATGCATTTATATGTCGTACACTAGCACTTGCACCAGAAGGGGTGCAAGGGTTACACCGATAGAAAAATATAAGAACATCATGTTTCCCTCTCTTTAGCTCCAAGATTCAACAAATTGAAATTTCATTTTCTTCCAATTACCAATCAAATAAACGTTTCAGTTAAATTAACAATTTAACTAAATTTTTAGATCCATTAATTCAGTAGGAAAGTATAAGCTCCAGTATATAAAAATCTTGTCAATGCATGAAACACATTATAATTAAATATCATTATTGGCTGTTTACAACATGTTTCTATGCAGCTGCGTAGAGTTCAAGTTGTTTGAGGCTCAAGTCTTCCCATATACTTCTAAAATAGTTAGATTTTGAAAGGTCAATTGTATGTGAAGCATTAGCCATAATTTAGGATTTGAAAAGTCAGTTGTAAGTGAAGCATCAACTATAATTTAGGTTCTCAAAACGTCAGTTGTAAGTGAAGAGGGGATGCTCTGAACCATAAATTTGCTGCTAAGATTGCACATGTTTATCTTTTTCATTTGTATAATATTTTAAATTTAAGACAATGCATAATTTGTAGTCTTCCCTTAAAATAGTGGGTAAGCCATTGTTAAGATTTTGGAAGTTCAGCTGTAGTTGGATTCTCATTTAACAATATAGAAACGATAGATTTTTAGTAGAACCAAAACATTCTCACTATAATCGGAGGGGTGGGGCGGCTATAAGGATTTGAAAGTTGAGCAATAGGTGGGATCAAACAATAGCCAGTTATAAAAGATAGTGTGTTTTAGTAGACTAAAAGCATTCTCACTATGGTTTTGAATGTTTGAAAATAATGCAGAACGATATTTCAAATTTGAAAGTTCAGCTGTAGGTGGGCTCAAGTAATAGTTAGTTACAAGACCTGCATGAAAATTATCTGCAACTTTATGTTTCCTTAAAATATTCAATAAGTAAAACTATAGTTGCAACCAAAGTTGTAGGGCTAGCGTGCTCTTGCAAAATGGATATAAAAAGTTAGAAAAACTTTTTATTCATTCTCAAATCATTAGAAAACCTCCTAAATTTAAAATAATGCTACCTAGTAAATTGTTAATTGGCCCTACAAATACTCAAGCTTTTACCCTTGTTACTTTACACTATACAATTGCTACAGGTCAGGATTGACGAATGGATGAGCATGAGATTTTCTGGAGAGGAGGTTTAATGTTATACAATGAATATGAGATATTCTGGACACTGCACGTGGCAGTTTCCTGATAGCTGTCCACAAAAGCTCATCACAATGTGTCAAACAACATTTACATACATAATAACCTCCCAATTTACAACCCAACAATAGTAACCAGTTGAGAAATCTGCTATTCACTCAATCTGTATTTTTCTGTTTTCTATAAAGGAAGGAAAGAAGGAATTTCTGAGATAGTCAACTCGTTCCACAGATCCTCTGGTAGTAGGGAGAGTAATAGGAGACATCACAGACTTGGCCCTAACTCCATGCTTTGGAATGGAGGGTTTAGGAAGGCACAAAGGAAACAAAGGCATGGAGAAATGCAGAGTGACTGAGGAAGCCGACATTCTCTGTACAAAATAGGTCACCGCTTTGATAGATGCAGTGTGGAGGTCGATTGGAGGAAGGAAAATCTGAGGGCAAGAAAAGAAGGGCGGTTAAAATGTAGCGGCCTGGCTGGGCTTCAGAATTTGAGAGACTGCACTCCCTCCTCACTTCCTTTCTAAACAAATTCGTTTCCTCTTTTTAAAGTTTGTGTTTTAATTCTCTACAAAACTTAATCTGTTACTGTTAACCGCTTAAATGTTCGAATTGCTATGATGAGCATAAATAAAATTTGAATCCTTGATACAAAATTCTTATCCAACTCAGACAATTTCAAATGCCAGCATATAGTGTAAAAATGTGAAGCAACCCATTTCGTTCCTAAATTAATCAAATTCATCACTCAACCCTATTTAGCCCAAAACTCAATTTAAGGCAAAATCATCTTAGCCTCGGCTTTTTGGTAGACATAAGTCAAACCACATTTTCCATAGTAATTCCTGTCAAATTGATTGGCCATGAATGTCCCAGCTCCACACTCTTGATTAGGGCATTCCTTCCTAAGCCTCTGCACCTTGCCAGAGTCATCCACCTTGTAGTACTGCAAAACAACCAACTTGACCTTCTTCTTCTTGTGCTTAATCTTCTTGGGTTTAGTATAGGTCTTCTTCTTTCTCTTCTTCACACCTCCTATAAGGCGAAGGACCAGATGAAGGGTGGACTCCTTCTGAAGAAAGTATTGACAATTAAAAAAATATATCTAAGTATATCAGAATTTATAGCTAACTAAAATTAGGTTTTTCACTAAAGGTATTACATTAATCCACTAATAGTATTAAATTAATCCACTTAAAATGGGCTTCTGGTTGTGATAATATAACAAACATTTAAAATTCAGTTTGCTATTTAGTTCTTTGGAAAACATAAATTAATTTTTTTTTGACATGGACTCAGGTTCTTTGAAATAAATCTGCACCATATATGTTTAACATTTGGACCACTTTAGAGAGCACTTTTGCAATTTAGTCTTATTGAGGGAGTGTTTTGGATAACTCAAGCTATCAGACTAACATGTTTCCAAAATCATAATCTTCGTAATAAACATGCTAAGTGAATTCTTCGTAGTTTAGTAAACGGTTATGAGAACTTTCAAAAAGATGATAAACAATTTAGAATTGTTTCTATTTTTCTAAGATGGTTTGTACGAGAATGAGGGATTCTTTAGAGCACCGTCTTTCAGGGATTTCTCTTACATGAATTCATAGGGATAAAACTGTTAAAGTTGCCATCCATCTATGCAACCATCTTTCAATAATGCTTTTGGACCATGTATAATATTTTCTTTAGCCATCTCTTCTAACCTCTAAGATCACTTTGTTTCGGTATGGATTTGCGTTAATATGATTGTCAAGTCTGTTGTTACTCATGATCTGGGTTCAAGTAATATAATTTTGTTCCTAACACATGGTTTTCCGTGAGCAAGGCCATACGTTTGATAAGAAATATCATATATGGGCTTAACTCTCCACTCTATTATCTAATATAACTGTTGATATTCAAAAAATAAGTGCAATAATAAATAGATATGGTGTTTTAATCTCTATTATCTAATATAACTGTTGATATTCAAAAAATAAGTGAAATAATAAATCACTAAGATCTAACAACTATAAAATATGAAAATGAAACATAACAAACAATGTTCAAAACTAAAACACACAAATTAACTTAGAGAAAACCTATTTTAGGTGAAAATTTTCAACCTAAAAAGCAATGAATCCTTATTCCATTACTATGGGATCATAGAAATTATACCTACCTCAATAAGCTCCAATACAGTTCAACTGCTATGAAAACAATTTTTAACTCGCAACCAATATTTTCCTATAAAAGGCTGCAAAAATCTTGTATGAAGCTCAATAGCTCTAAATCCAGATATTTATAGATCTACTCTTTGTTTATCATGAATAGATTGAAGCATCAAGCTGTAGGGAGACTAATTTTGTTTCGTCTCAATTTTTCTTAAATTCTACTTTGGTAGGGTTTCATAATATTTTCCTGCAAACTCTGCCCATTTTTCTCAATGGCATCCTTACAACACAACACAATTTGTGCAAAATCTTAAGGTAAGTCACTTGCCATGATTTCAATGAATTTTTTATGGGAATCCGTACATGTGCAGACCACTTTTGTTGTGTTTTATTTCATTCTAATACAGTTATGTTGTTATCTGGTAAATGAAGGCATCTTAAGGTAAGTCACTTGCCATGATTTCAATGAATTTTTTATGGGAATCTGTACATGTGCAGACCACTTTTGTTGTGTTTTATTTCATTCTAATACAGTTTTGTTGTTATCTAGTAAATGAAGGCATTTGTTTTGTGGTTTTGTTTTTAGAGTGTGAATCTATGTTGAAAGTGAAATAATCTATCAAATGTTGAATTAGAAGATCAAAACTTTTGTATCACTATCTCTGTTAAAAATAGTTGCCACTTTTCATGTGACCAAAGAAAATTTGAAGTTGCAATATTTTTTGAAGCTACATAATTCCTCTTACATATATAAACCTGATGTGAGTGTGCTTCAAGATGGAATGTAAGTGTGCTTCAAGGTGGCCTAGAAATGCAAGAAGACCGTGATTACATAACAAAAAGAACATAATTGCTACACCCATAAAATTAATCAACTCCACACTAGTGTCTGAATAAATCATACAACTCTGTACCAAGTAACTATTCTGAGCACCCACTACATAATTACTCTGGGGTTTGCTATTTTTGGGCTTTGAAGATAAACCAATTGTGTTAATTTTCATTGAGCAGTTGAATCATTGGCCAAGCACTGTCAGATAATGTGACACTACACTCTGGATCTATACAAACAAATATTAGATTGTTTCAATAAAACACAATACAGTCAATGATATGGGTATTCCTGTTCTATATTCATTTGTCTTTGGCTGTTACATATTTATCATGGTTGACTGTCTTTTATACATTATGATTGTGATCTATACCTAAGACCTTTAAATCCTCTTGATATTCATTACATTCAAACCCTTGCTATCCTTCTTGTTGGTGGCTGCCTTGTGTGAATGTTGTTATCCTCTAAGATAGTTTTCCTTGTTGTACAGTCACTCTCCGAAAGACTAATGATTGTCCTCCATTAACTACAACCTCAATTCAATTTTCCATCCACGTAAATCCCTTTTTTATTTGCAATTTTCTTCCAATTCTCATGGGTGATCCCACAATAGTGGTTTACACTTTTTGGCCTAACTGGACACTGATATTTTTTTTTTAACACAATCTCCACATTCGGGCACCTATAGCGATTAAACCGTAAGGAATTTGAAGATGATGTAAACTAGAGTCTTGTCACATTTTGTCCAGATTCTAAAAATTTTTTTCAATTTTTTGGAATCAAATTTACTTCTTTTTCCATCTCCCACAAAAATTTTTTCAAAAACATCATTTTTAAAAAGTGACGACATCGTATAACGCATAACTTTTTTCATGAAGGATAAAATTCCAATTCTTTCAAATTTAGATTTCTAACTCCGACATCTAGTGATTCCACTTGGTTAGATAGTTTTTTATTGAATATTTTTTCTTT
Organism: Sequoia sempervirens; assembly: GCA_007258455.2. Classification (NCBI taxonomy): domain Eukaryota; kingdom Viridiplantae; phylum Streptophyta; class Pinopsida; order Cupressales; family Cupressaceae; genus Sequoia; species Sequoia sempervirens. Next base: position 10,525 of record VDFB02103787.1, on the reverse strand, counting down.
AATCAAGTTTCAAAGTCAATCAAATGACAATTCGACCTAGATGTAATCAGTATAACATAACTTTTCTGTATGTATCAAAATTCTTCTCTTTTTTTGTTGGATCAAGGACTTCAATCCGTGCACTCATATTTTAAATTTTTTTATAATCTTCTATTTTTCCACTTGTGCAGAACAAAGATTTTGTTTTCGATGAAAAACCTATATTTAATAAAACTTAAAAAACAGATAGATAATAAAACCAAAACATACTAAAATTATATTCATTGGATAGCTCGTTCTGAAGGCTACTTGATTCCAAGTTTGGTTTCTAAATATTCCCCCATTTTCATCCCCAACCGGAGCTTGAAAGGGTAAAATTTTAGGTTTTTTGTGTGTACAAATTAAAAAATTAGGGAAAAAGGGGGTTCGCTAGAACCAGGGGGGTTCTAGCGAACCCCCAGGGGTTCTAGCGAACCCCCAGGGGTTCTAGCGAACCAGGGTTCATTCGAACCCTGGTTCATGCGAACCCCCACTAATATGCACATTTCCTTTATTTTTTGGGCGGGAAATGTGGGCCCAATAGTTAATGGATTCGCTCGAACCCTAGTTCGGTCGAACCCCTTTATGGTTCAGTCGAACATGTAGGTTCATGTGAACCCCTATAACTAATTTTTTTGCCATGGGGTTGTTTTTTCTCAAATTTCCTTCCTCTTCAAAGGTGTAAACCACTTATGTGGCTTCACCCTCATGTTTCTTCATGTCAAGTAGACCACTTTATCTATATGGTTAGTTTACTCGTGTTGAAATGTGTGTGGCTGCCCAACCTCACCATGATGTGAATATTGTGCATACATCACAATATTAAAACAAGGCAAATATATGGTTATTGTTAATTTAGGGCTTTCGACATAGTTCTTGATTTTTTTTTAGGTCTATGACAGGGGTTCCTTTATTCTAAACAGTGACTATTCATTGTGGAGATTTGTCAAACTCTCATTGTTCCTTCTCTGCACCTCCACATTCACGTATGACTCCAATCTTGGCCTTTATCCCTTCCTTGTCAAACGTGCGTTGAATTCATATTGGGGAGTGTTGGGTAAGTCGATATTGTTAGAAGAATCCGTGTAATGAAACCACCATTGTTTCCCTTCTCCTCACACACCCAGTCGCGCCTCTTTCAGCCAAGTAAAAGAACATTTATTGCTGTTGTATTTATGTAAGGAAATAACATATTTCCCAATCTACTTTTACTATTACTTGCCAATTACTTTTGCTTGTAATAGTGCTTCATTGATTTGAAATTTTAGGCTTCATTATAAACCTGATCTGGGCTTATTCCGTCAAGCATATTTCATGCCTCGACTGTGCTAACATACTCTACATGTTGGTTTCCAGCGTGCATTTTATAGTGCAAGTCTATTTCTCAGATTCTTTCATTTAGCATCACCACTACTCACTGCAAGATCATTGTCCCCATTTAAAATTATGGAATTGGTTCCTAAATCATAATGGGTTGGGGGAAACTGTGGTTTTCAGAAGCCCTAAGTATGAGAAATGTAGGCACAGAAGGCAGATATAAATGGGTAGTACCTACAGACCCTACGCTCTACACTGCTCTATGATTGAGAGCACATAGACCAATTTTTGGCATGATTTAAAAGGAAAACCCTAGAAAATTTGATGATGATAAACTAGAAGTGACTTACCCAAAGATTCTGTGCCAATTGTGCGATCTGTCAATGACGTGAATGGAAGAAAATGGGCACAGGTCGCAGTAAATTTTCAAGAAACCCGAAGTTGTTTCTGTTGCTGCTTGCTGCTTCAATCTGTTCACAGTTAAGGGGCGGAAAGCATTAGCGTCGGAAGGAGGAGTAAAAAATGGAGGCGAAACCATTAAGGGAAACAGAAATGCGCCTTACCTCATGATTCTGAATCTTCGACTTCACATTGTCGATTGTATAAGAGGATTCTACCTCTAGGGTTATTGTTTTACCAGTCAATGTTTTCACAAATATTTGCATCTTGAACACGTCGCCATGTTCCAAAAACCTTCTGCAGCAGCTCCGTTGCTCGATTCTTGAGCTCGAAATAAGATTTTTGCAGCCTTCTAAATAGGAAATAGTGGTTGCGAGATATTTTCATGCATGACGCACATATTCGAGGAGATCATATTTCATTGACGGAAACCACAAACCAGCAGACTGCAATCCACGAGTTGTTTACAGGCGTGAGATAGGTTTCAGGCCGAACCTCACACCATATATAACCTATCGGCTAAAAATGTTTATGCTTCCTGTGTGAGAGGTGTCAGTCTCTCATTTCCTGCGTTATACATATATATCTACTGCCTTTATTGCCATCTAAGCCAACGCCTTTACTTTGCATGGTATATAAATACAATGCTGGCTTAATACGTTGGTTACAATCCTCCACTAAGGCTGCGCCATGTATTACCTCATGCGGCGTTTACAATCACATGGCTTCCCTTTACTCTTTACCTGACAACGCCATATAAGAGTGCTATACTCTCTCTCTCTATATATATAAAATATGTAACTTTTATATTATATATATTATATTTACTATTATTATAGATATAAACATATTTACATGGTGTTTAAATGCATCAATAGTTAATCGATATATATGTCAAATCTAATCAATCATTTATCATCAACATATTAATATGTATGTATAGATTATCGAATACACACACACATATTTTCGATTACCTTTGTATATAGTATATTCATGCATGAGCATACGTAGGTGTTTCCACCTTCGTGTTTTCATGCGTGCATACATGGGTTACCGTATTTATATATTTATACACATATATATTTAATGTATATTCTTACAATGTAAATACATAAGTAAAAAAATACTCATATATTCACCGATCGACATATATATATGGAGTGCATACATACATACATATATGTATATGTCGTATTTATCCAATCAATACTCCTATGCATTTGGGTTATTGAGGACATGTTCATATATACATTTATACATTCCAAGTATATACTTCGCCGATTAACATATAAGTATGAACACATAAAGAAGAACATATACTCTATATAAAGATTCAATCACATAATTCAATCCAAAGAAACAACCATAGTAATCAAAGACGACCTCCCAATTATTCTAATAAGCCAAGACTATGACCAAGGATTCACCTACTGAATCTAAACCGACTCGATTTAACTTGACCAATATTAGGTGTGAGTGTGTGTAAGCTTAGTTAGGCTCATTAAGGGTTACTAGACCAAGCTCCTCTCCTGAGTGATACTCCCCTTCTTATTCTTGAGGGCTTGACTCCTTCCTGCATCCAACTTAGTGCATCACAAAGGTAGTTAGCAGTTCATGTAAAATCCAATAGCATCACAAATCATTTGCATCATCCAAGCATTAAAGTTATCATATTGCAATTCATATACATTCATCGTATTTTCCATCAATATAAAACATAATCATTCCTTCAAAAGAAATAACATCATAATACATATTTCAGTATTTCATTCACCTATTGAACATATTAAAGTTTTGATAAATATTTATCATCATATTTACTTACAAGGTAAAAGTTTCTGGTAACTAAGAGACAAGGTGTAACAATCTAGATGAACACCTTAGAATATGCATAATAACTATATACTAATATGCCACACATAATTGAACTTGTAATTTTTTTTTATAATTGTAATGTATGTGTTTTAGCTCACAATACTTGTGCTTGAAGTTGCGTGTTTCTATAAACATTATTTGAAAATTTGCTAGGTAAAGATTTATTCTCTTTTAATCAAGCCCCTAGGTGGACCGATTCAACGTCTTTGGAAGAATGATTGAAGACAATAGGAAAGTATGCATGAATGCCTAAGATTATGTATACTCTAATAGTGTTGCTATGGATGTATCACAAATGCTTTGTGATAATGTTTTTTTAGTTCTTAATGAATTTCAAAATGAATGATGAATTTCCTTAGATACAACAACATAACACACAATCCATACAAACATGTGTTGGGTGAACTTACACTAACTAATAAAAAATTGAGAAAAAATAATTTTGAATTTTGAATTTAAGAAATTTGAGATTTAGATAAATATACATGAAAGTTACTTTGATTAATTTTATTCCTATAAATATAATCTAAAATAACAAATAATCTTTTTCTAAATTATAATAAATTTTGAAAACTTAAAAATAACAATAAGAACAAATTAAAATAATATCATAAACCAATTTTTATAAAAAATATATATTAATTGTAAATTTGTTTTTTTTTTATACTATAAGGGTGTCCCTGCGATCTAGCCCAGCGGCCTAGCAACCCTTATCCAATCCCTTGCGGGTGAGATCCCCTGTGCCACAAAAAATCCCACCTCTTAAAACCAAGAGCGGAGTCGAACCTGAGACCTATATTAGTTGTAAACTTACTGTTACATAATAATAATAACATAGTAATCAAGCCAACCCAAAAAATAATTGAAAAACTATTTTTCACCTTTACACCCTTAGAGTACCACAGCCTTCATTATGACGAGTTTGAAAAATTGCAATGGTTCTTCTGTACCAAACAGCACACATATATAGCTCATTTTAATGCTGACCGTCAACGTACACTATTTGATTTGGGGATTGGATTGCCTTTCAGTTATATCCCCTCCATCACCTCTCTAACTCATGATAACTCCACACTCCCCAACTACTGTGAAACAAAAATACAAGGAATAATAAATAAATAAAAAACAGAGAAAATTGTTACATCAAATTTGAAACAGCAAACAAACATTTGTCAATCACAAGGTAATCACCCCTCGTGAGATACGTGGATCAAAAGCTGGTTTTTCTTTTTCTTTTTGTTTCTAAAATTAAGTTGAGCAGAATTGGGCGAAGAGGAAGCCATGAAATGGAATAATTGCCCACAGATAGAAAGAAAATCCTTTTCAATCTAATGGATGAAATCTACATCATTTCTCGGGGTCAAGAATTCCATCAAGCCCATCAATGCTTCTTCTCACACAGCTTTTAGTTAAAAGACGTACTCTCTACGCATAAAAACTACTGACCCAAATTAAAATCACAGGCAAAAAAAAATACAAAATCCCCTTCGTCCTCCTTCAATCTGTGTTTACATCTTTGCCACCATGGTTAACTCTAACCTGCGCCGGGACACGGACGTCATGAAACTGTGAGTTACAGGAGATGCCCTTTCTGTCCTGTTACGTAGTGTTAACAGAATCAAATCTATTTCTTTCTGCCTTTTTTCCCCCTTGTTTACAGAGATGTTTGTATGTGGGTTTTTATTCTAGTGGTGTATTTGTCTTGAGCAGCATGATGAGCGGCTACAAAGTAGAGTTAGTGAATGATAGCCTGGCCGAGCTCTATGTGGAGCTCAGTGGACCTCCAAACAGTATGTGTCACACTTTGTTATTTTTTCATGGAAATGACAATGTCTAGTACTAGATTTTGTTTTTCGTTAACTTAATTGCTGGTTGACGAGTTAAAATATCTTTGGTGGTTTTTATGTTTCGCTGTTCTCTGTTAAGCCCCTTTCATGTCAATTTAGCCAGCTTCTAACTAGCCTGTGCAAATATGGAGAAGATCTGTATTATTAACGTGGGACGTTTTGAATGTTGGGCAAACTGTTCTAACACCCCACACCTTAAACAATGACCACATTCTTAACCTGGTTGGCATTTATCTTTAATATATATAATAACTATAATCACCCAGTAATCCATGCAGTGCTTTAAGCTTGTACGGCTCTACCCTGCCCTTTAATTTTATACTGTGGATATTACAATGTGAAAGGAATTTAAGCGCCTTGCCAAAAATCCTGGTTTGATTTTTGGGTGTGTGTTTGCATTTGTAAGTTAAATGGTACAAATTCAAATCCTCTGGATGCACTTTATGTGAAACCTTGCATGACACTAGACTTAACGCTAATTCATTCCTGAATATGCCTGATTGATGCGTGGATTTACATTTACAAGTGAAATGATAGAAAAACAATTTATTTAATGTGGCATGTTAAATGCCAGCACTGGTTAAAACCTTAGTTTGAGAGAGAGGATACAAGCATAATTGCTTCACCCAAAACCCCCTTGGTGCTTGGAATCGCATTTACACTTAGAATGATGCATGGTCAATTACATTAAAAAGTATTCTACATAATCCACTATAAGGTATTCCACAGAATCCACTTCATAGTTTGCCACAAAAACTGCAACACCATTGGCTTCCTGAAAGCAATGGTTGAAAGTGTATTCTTCCAGAGCATCAAGGAGAGGCCAAGTTTGACAAAGAATGTTTACAAGTTTCCAGTTCTGAGACTTTTTGTTTTGGATGGCATGAAAGATGAGTATTGAATTGACTTCAATCTGAATGGTTTTTATGCTGCTTTGAATTGCCAATTGGAGACCCAAGACCAACACTTGAGCCCCAACTTCATTGTTAGTGCCATGATCAAGTTTTTTTGAAGCTGCTTTAACCAACCTGTGGAAGAGTCTCTAATGAGTCAATGACACATCCTGCCCCGGAAATGCCTAGATTACCACTTGAATGACCATCAAAATTCAATTTAAGAGAGCCTATAGGCAGAGGATTCCAAATGGCTGTTTTTTTGGAGATAGAATGGGAATGATTTCCTGGTGATCCATGAACTGGCAAAAGCTTAAGCTGCAGCCAGTATTTTGTAAGATTCCCCTCCACTTTTTCCCAAACTTCTTATTTTCCCAAAGGCAATTCGTCAAACAATTGGCATTCGCATATAACTGTAATATTTGTTTAGTGCAGATTGGTATACTCTTGGTCTTGCAGTCCTACATATATCATACACAACAATTTGGAATTTAAAGACAAGATAGCTTCACTCATACTTCAGGCATCAAATTTTAGAACCATATATCAGCAAATGTAAACTTTCAGACATTCATTCATGGCACTGGAAATTATTACAATGACCACAGGTGAAGTAAAATGTTTATATTATTTCCAACCAGACGAGAGAATAATTTCTGACTGTTCAGATAATAGTCAGCCACTATCGATGCAGATGTAGACTTTATTAATATTCTCTAAACCTCAATCACTCTCCACTCCAAGTGTGGTGGCTGAAGAATGATATGTATCAACCATAGTTGGAAAACTCGGACTTGGCAGCCCAAAAATGTGACTCAGACTTGGGAAAAAAAAACACTGTAGTTTTACAAACAAACAAGAACAAAATTACAAATTAATGCATTTAGAGAACATAAGAGCCTAGTTTGATTATCAAACACTCATAATTCAAAGATTACACATGTCATATGATCATCAAACACTCAATAATTGAAATTTAATCATTCATAGTCATCAAATACTCATAGTTTCAATGTATAACAGCATCATAAGATTATAAATGTTTACATATAATCCTGGCTTCTTTCAACCCCAATTCAATTTGCAGACCTGTATTTCACATACTTGAGTGTTAAAATGAAAGAAACAAGTTAAAAAAAACATGGGTTTTTAACCCTTTTTGACTCCCAGCCATGTAGGAGAGTCCCGGGTTGGGACTCCCAAGTCTCGACCCAAGACTCTACTAGACTTGATTCTCGAGTCCGTGGCGAGTTGACTCAACTCACCAACGGATTCTCGAGCCTGGCGAGTCCGTGACGAGCCCTGGAGAGTCTGTTAACTATGGTATCAACTATGAAAGGAGGCGATAAAGTTTGGATTCTTTGACAAGTAATGCCTTTGAATGGTGACTTACTCAAACACCTTCATACACCTTTAAGATTAGGTGGCTGAAGTAATCTTTCCTAAGGTTCCACAAACCACTCCAAAGTAGATTCACACCCTTCCCTTATAGCAACGATTCATCAAATGCTTGTGGATGTGTAAATCGCATTTCCCCAAACAGCTTGGATGGCCAATAATATTGAACCAATATCTTACCCATGTCACTTGATATTCTCAGAGGTGGTGGAAGAATTGACATTATCTCTGGCTAGTAATAGGCGGCGACATATTACCAATAGCGTCCACTTCTTTAGAGGAATTTTCCCATCTCTTTTCTAGGCCGTGATACATTCCATCTTGCACTTGTAAGTCTTGCGGTGGCTTCACTAATATACTGAAGTTTAATTTAAACTCCTACAGTGGATGCCACCTGTGGTGTAAAATTCCAAGGTGGCAGTTGAAATATGCTAACCAATTTTTTTCGATGAATTAACACACATAACCAGCACTTAATCAACTCGGTTAGCGTTAGCTCCAAATAGAAATCTGAACTTGAAATGAAAACTACTCAACGTCAAGAATGTGCACTCAAGATCCCACTGAGGGCGAGGTGCTAACATATGACGGAGTGTTGAATTTGAAAACTAGAAACTGATAGGCGGATAACCAGCCATGAAAAGCATTTCCTCACTACCACCAAACAGTGGGGGGAAAAGATTACAATTAAAACAATTCATCCGCTGCGGCGGGCATCCACAGAGTGGTGGGAATACTCCACTTATTCAGTGGGTGAGTTTACAACAATTATTAGGCAGCAAGCCAGCCTTTAAATCCACTCTTCCACTTATTAACGTGGGGGGAATACTGTCCACACAACCACTTATAACGTGGGGGGAAATTACAAACAAGATATAAGTTTATTCTAAAACTCAACCACTCAATTGTGGGAGTGTAAAACAGATATAAAATTGCAGCAAGTAAAGGAAGAGCTGTTAGTACTACTAACTAGCTTTACAAAGAATAAGAACAGCTGCAAATAGAATAGATAATCTTCCAAGAACATTAAACAGTTAGAGTATCACTTCCTCTAACATTTACAATGATATAAGATGAAGAATTGAAGCTCAAACCAGCATTATATCAAAAACTAACAAGTCTGATATAAAAATCTGCAATCTGGAAATGTCTATCAGCAAACAGCAAACTCATAAAAATGATCACAACTCCTTCAATATACCTCTGAATTGAATGAAACGAAATGCAAAGTCTCTTTGGAGGATAGGCGCCCAAACTCAAACCACAAAACTGCATCAAAACTCATGATATTATTTTGCACGAATCCCAAAGCACTCTCAAGATGGTACGAACCTCAAGAGGGGCGATTTCTCTTGCTAAAAATCAAATACTTGGAATTAAATTCTGAAATTCTCCAAATATGATCGCCATTAGCATAGAATTGCAAGGATCAAATACCCATAACCAAAATAAATTCACATCAAAAGCTGTAAATGAAAAACACCTTCAGCTGTGTATACATCAGCAACATTAAAACTGAAATTCTCACCACAATTCACCACAGCACACCGCTAGTCCGATTGAGTATAAAGACAAGACTAACTAGGTGTTGTTGTCTTCAAACAATTTAAATTGATTGAACTAGGAGGTAAGCATCCCTCATATTAAACAGTTGTCATTTTGGATGCCATAACATTAGCATAAACATTGGATCATCGCCTCTTCAAACAAAGAAGAATATATATGTTTTTGTTGGCAAATGAAGCAACAAGAACTCTTCATCTCCAAGAAGTTGAATCACTAACTTTCCAAAGGACGCCACCTTTTGCCTTTTACTTTAAATAATAAAATATCATTCAACTTCCCCTTTCTTTAGGCATCCATTTCATATTGCAACAATAAAGCATTTATTAAATGATTAAATGCTCACTTGACCCCTTTATGTCCTCTTCTTTAAAACAACTTAAAGTCATCAAGTTTGTGGGTACATGGGGTACAACTTCAAGACATGAAAAATTGACTAAGTCACGAGCTTCAGTCAAAGGGAGAAAACAAAACCCAAAAAGCCAAAAGGCCGATGGATGTAAGATGACTTAGTTTGGAAGCTAGCGGTAGTCTTGCCAAAAATTAGACTTACTAAAATAATACTTGCCAAAATAGTAAGTTTACCTCAAAATAGCGGTAGGCTGGAATCAAGACTTAATGAAAGTACGACAAAATTTGAACCAACTGCCAAAATTAGTATTTACTAAAAATAGTAAATACCTAGAAATGCCACAAACCTCCAAGCAAGGAAACCCTAATTTCACTTTTGATCAACCTACGGATTTCCGGAAATAGGCTATCAGTCAAAGAAGAGCGTATGGCCAAAATGGGGACATTACAGGCGGTGCTGTAGAAAACATAGTTACAATGCTCGAGTATTATATGTTCTCCTTATTGCCTTGTGATCGCTCTAGTAAGGTGCAACACTTTTGAACTTGTATAGCGATGAGAAATAATTCGCCAAACCTTAAAGAAGTTTTCACCAAGCAGACAACCTGCTGAATATAATAATGAGGTATTCCTCACTCACAATCTGGAATAACCTATATATTAATTTTTCTAATTGCTCCCACAACAACTCCAAAGTCACCTATGCCAAACATCCAATAATTTCCTCAAACCCTGAATATCCCAAAAATTCTTCAAAATCTGAATTTAACTCAAACCCCTAAAATTTGTCTTTGCATAAAGACTTCACAAATTTCCACAAATGATCAATTGTCCATTGAAACCCATTGCAAATCTTGAATA
>VDFB02103785.1:0-19329 GCA_007258455.2 Sequoia sempervirens | reverse complement strand
ACACAAGGGTCTATCTGGGCACCGATAAGTAGCATACTAATCCATGATACATAATCCATGAGCCAAGAGTCAATATCCATCTCACATAATCCATACCTCACACTCAGTGGTTTGATGGTGTTAGGCCACACACACATGGCAAGACCATCCAAAAAATACCACAATGACCTATCTCTTGTTGTATAAGGTGGTTAGCCTCCAAGAGATAGTCATCACACATAGGTGGGTAGTGGGTCCTAGCTATATAACAACCTCACATACCTTCATCCTCAAAATTCACTATGTCTACTTCCTCGAATACACTCAATCGAGTTTGGCTCTCCCGTTCTCAATGAAGAATCACATTACAACACAAGACCAACATTTGCAAACAACAAATAGAAATCTAGTTTAGCCACCAAAGATCATAAATAAATATCAAATAAAGATTCAATTTCAGCAATAAAGCAAGAAATGTGCACAATTTTAACACTAAATCATATGTAACCATGAGGGCTATGTGAAAATAAGATCACAAGGTGTGGGTAAACCATCACAAACAAGATAAATCAAAGTTTTTCCAATCCTCAAAATCAAAATAAAAGTCATCAATAACCAAAAGAAGATTCACAATCTTTGAAATGGAACAATACATAACTATGTGACTAAACTAGCCACCAAATGAGGAAGGAGGGAACAACGTCTAACTATCACAATAGTGTTATGGTTAGAAAGGCAGATATCTAACAATTAAATGCAGATTTAATTAAAACAGAGAAACTAAAAACACACAGAACAAATTATAACACAAAGAATTTAACGTGGTTCACCCAATCCGGGCTACATCCACCAAACCACAGCCATCCAATCATTTTATTATCCAGTGCAAAAAACCTATTACAATCTTGCGAATAATTGTGTTTTTCGTTATATTGTAACACCCATCCGAACCCCTTTTTAACAAGCTTAGAAGCTTCCAAATTTGGGTTCTACAAAGTCGGATTTTTCTTTTTTCGTTGATTTTTTTCCTTTTTCGGTAACAACGCGAAAAAGTAGGAGGAAATTTTTTCTCAGGGGCTACCGCCCCCAAACCCCCGCCCGGGGCCCAGCTCAGCCTCAGACCCTAGCAAGGATACATGCCAGGGTGTACAGTATAGCATGATCAGTCGCCAATACCAACTAATAGCCCCTTATGTGGTGCGGAGTGATCATGCCAACCACATGGCATGGGGTGTACACCTCAGCTACACCCTGCATCGCATCATCACACGACATGGTGATACTCCAAGTGGAGAAGACACACAATGGACGTATCCCACATGGAAATGTGTCTGTGGCTTCACGAAAGTAGGCACACGTAGAACACACCCTGGATAGCAATAACTTGTGGAGAAGGCACACGCAGGTACTCACTATAGCTAGAGGTATACATAGCTAGGACATACCCATATGCTAACCAACCCAAACACTATCGAAAACAAACATGGGTGTCCCTCGACAAGTGTATGAGGCCCCATTATGCTCATCACACAAGTAGGTTATCATAACACAATCACATAGTGCACCTTCATGTGTCTATGCACATGGCATTATGTCCTCGAGCCCATATCGCTACTATCAGCAGTATAGCATCACTACCAACACTATGTTGAAACATCAATGTGGTGTAGCATCATATCTATGGCATCGTGGCAGAACATGTGCATATATGGAATATATAATGCATATATGAGTATAACAATATGGGGCTACTCAAGCTTCACCTCTCATATCGATGAGGTTAACTCACTAATGTCAACTCAACACCCCTACAGGTAGCCAAGTAATGCCAGCTCAACGTCCCTATGAACGACCAGGCCATACTAAAAAACCAATGTTGTTGTACTCAAAACTGTGGGGATTAGGCTAGCACATATGGATCAAGTACCCTGATCCATCATAAGGGGAAGTATTGAGTACTTTCTCAAGATCGGTTGAGTCGAGACCACTCTACAGTGCAATATGCATATGCTGCACACCTTGCCCAAGGAACTTTGTGGCCGCTACTACCCCATCACAGATTGAGGGACTAGAGAACCAAAAAAAAAGATTCTACGAAACTAGCTTTTGGCCACTCTTAAATATATATAAATTTCAACCACACGTGGATTGGTCCTCAATTAGGTAACAAACATACAAGCACACATAATGGTATGGTTAATCCCACACCTCAAATACAACATATTCCCCATGGATGGATACATAGTCTCACCATCCCATGGGCACACAAAGCAAGTACGGGGTATTCACAACACTCAACATGAGCACTAACACAAGATGTTCACATAATAGGGAGTACCTTTTTTTTAATTTCCTCTTACCAAAATAAAACCATTATCCACCTCTAATTATGTAGGATCAACACAAACTTTCCAAGAACATGTAATCCCAACATCCATACAATATATCACAGTGCTACATGGAGTAAATCAACAATGCCCTAATAACTTTCACATTCACTATTATTAAGTGGTAAATCACCTTACTATACACATATGTTAACCACATTTTTTTCCTATACAGAGTGCAATATCATTACAAAATTTACTCAAGACAAGGTATGCAACATTATCACTTCAACATACATTTAACATTTTGCATTTATCATTAACATGCCAATGGTTTCACTATTACCTTTTTCTCTAAACTTGTACTCAATGCAGAATGAATTTCTATTCAAATTCATACATGTTCCATTATTATGAATGCAACTTTGGGACTTGGGTCATTTACCCAAGGTTTGATCTAATAAAACAAACCTTCATGAATGTATAAACATTTGCTCATAAGAGACAAGCATACCATGGATTTCAATACACCACACATTCAAAGATAGGCATCTTCATTAAACCAATGAGAAGAGAGAGAAGGATAGAGGGATTTACAATTCTGACATAGGCACAAATGCAAACATGGTTTCATCATCACACAATCCCTTTCACACAAATGCATCAATCATATGAGAGCATGTAATAATCTCTATGATCTAACAACATGATCATTCATTTTCTATTACCATATTTCATAATCTCAATACAATATAACATGCAAAAGCAACTCTAAAACCACATAGGGTCAATCTAGCAATCATTTACACAAGGAGGTAAAGCACAAGAAGACATGTGCTAGAAACTTTGCATGGCAATGAAAAACAACAAGACTCAAGAAGAGAATACACACAAATGGAACTACTTGGCACCCTCAAGATCAAATAGACCCTTCCACAACATGAACAAAGAAACCAAGCAAGGGTAATTTTAGGCAACACATGCCACCTACAACCCACCAACAAGCTAAGGTCCAATAAGCCCACCCGCAACACAGGATATAAGAAAGTAATCAATCTCAACCTCGAGAGACTCGTAACCAAGGGAATCACTCCAATCCTGTAGGGTAAGGCAAGGCCTAGGAGGCATCATTCCTCCACAATAAAAGCCAGGGTTGGGAAGCTCAGCCCTCTAAAACCCCATATTAAGGCACTCAAAGTAAGAGGTCCTATGACTATCTCACCACAACAAGTACTTGGAACACACACATCAAGCAAACTGCAACCACATGGTCTACAACCACACTCAGGGACCACTCAAGGGTCACATCCCTATACACAATGAAAGAGCCACACATCAAGAAGGAGACCAATCAAAACATGCTTCTTGGTAGGCTCGAGGGTCCAACTAACCTTCACACAAAAGCATTCCTCAACAAGACATGCAAAGGGCGGAAAACAACAACACTTGTTGTTATCCACCACACATAACACACCAAACAAGTATCAACCATAAGAAGGGATCCCAGTGTTGCAACATGGGCTCTACCTCTAACTTTACCTTTGGCTCTGCCCCTAGGAGGAACCTAAAGGAAACAAGGAACACATCAAAATAGATCATCACAAGGGAAATCTATACACCATACTAAGGCATGAATGCTAAACAACAAAACTATGAAAAAAAATATAACAAGCTCATGCCACACACGCCAAAAACAACATAACATAGAAGGTTCAAGTATGCCAGAGCTTCCAGTGTGTGAACATGGGCTTTGATACCAGATGTAACATCTCGCTACGCAACCCCGAAGGGTAAGAGCCAAAAGAGGACAAGACAATTTTTTTTAAAACATGAAGAATAACCTACAAATAAAGCAGTTGTCGATACGATAAATTGATAACATACATGGCCAATAATGGTTGAGTGCACAACCAAGAGAGGAGGACTGATTTACCCTCCAGAGAAAATTTGATTAGAAGCAAACAAGATAGCTCAAAAAACTTTGCTCTGGAACACCCTACTCCAAAACTTTCTATGTCAATGCTCTGGAAATCTCTATGCTGGAACTTTTTGCGTCGGTGCTCCGGAAATCTCTGTGTTGGAACTTTCTATGTCGGTGCTCTAGAAATCTCTGCACTGGAACTTTCTGTGCCAGTGCTCGGAAATTTTTTGTTGTAACATCACAAAATAACATACAAAAATCTCCAATGCATCGAAAGTTTAGAAGCAACAACATAGAGCAACAAACAAAAAGTTGAGTTGTGTCAGAACTTTAGCAACAACAACACAAAGCAACAAACATAAAGGGGCGTTGCTGTGAAACTTTAGCAGCAGCAACGCAGAGCACCAAACAAAAAGCAGTGTTGCTCTGGAACTTTAACAAACTATTGTAAGAAGGAAATACATAGCCAAATATCTGATTTTTGTATGAAATTTTTTGAAAGAAAGATCATAATGATCAACATAGTACAAGCAAGTTTGATACCAACACCGAAACCCATAAGCCAAAAATAAAACATCACATTTCTTCTCATTAATTTATATGATTACATCTTCTTTCTCAAAAGAGTATAATATACATAAAAGAATATACATGAGTACAATGGCATAGCCATGAATAAGATACACCAACTGAAGAGATAAGTACAAGAGAGAACACTTGCAACTGATGCTCCAATAACCTGTACACTAGTCCCCAATGGCAATGGCAACGCCTCTCTACCATGTGGACTCAAAAGAGACCACCCCACCGTGCTCAGAAGTAGTCACAAGGCCCAAGCAAAAATAACAAGGCAAGGGTAACATATGGCCAACACTCACATCAGACACGAAGCAAACACGAAATACAATGCACAAGGCCAATGTCACAACATGAATATGCTCATACAATAACATGTCAGGTATTACTCATGACTACTAAGGTACTAGGTACTAGAGTGTAGATCAGATGGAGTCTCCTCATGCATGCTCAAAGGGATGGCACCACACAAAATCAAATACACCTCTCATACAAACAAGGAGACTCAATCATGCCTGAATCAATGCCCTACAAATGGATAACTCAACGCCCTGCAGACAGATAGGCCTTCTCGAGCGCATCCTTAGCCTTTACAAGCGCTCAAGGCCATGCACGAGGACTCATTACCTTATAGTGTTTTAACCCTTTTTTTTTCTTTAGTTAACACTTGATTACAATAACTTTGCTACTAGTTCCCTTGGCAGCCACCTACGGGCCCCGGACCCATAGAGAGCCACTCCAAAAGACCACTCTATCTACCTAGACCTAAGCTCATCTTGTTTAACCAAACAAGGAACCCAAAGAAAGTATCAATAGTGAAGAAGCAAGTAAATTCCATCATTAAAACCTTTTAAAACAGTCAAACAACATTATTGCTAAATTCATTTAAATAGCTGATCACATATGCCAACAAGTAGATCAAATACCATTCAAACATTCACCATCAATTCATAAAAAGAAACCAATCATAAAATCGGTATTAACCTCATTAAATCATCTTGTAAAACCACTTTTAGAACAGTTAAAACCACTAAGTGACAGTAGCACAAAACATGGTTCCAGTTGTTGTTCAAACGAATGAGAAAGAGACATAAAAATTCAAAGTGCCCAGATCTAAAATCAGAGCTTGAACTAGTTCATATTTTGACGTTTCTAGATGGATTCCACCTTTGGTTTATAGTTTTATGACAAAAAATAAGGTGTTGATCATAAAAATGCGTTTTTAGCCAAGTTGGACAAAAAACATGAAAAATGAAAGTGCCCAAATGAAAAATTGGACAACGATCCAGTTGAGATATGGGTGTTTCTACATGGGATCCAACTTTATTTTTCATTTATCACAAGTGGTTAAAAAATAACATCAAAAAACATGTTTTAACAAGTAGGCACAAATTTTGACCAAAAATGAAAGTGTCCAGAATTTAAATTTGACAAAGACCCAGTTGAGATATGGGCATTTCTATATGAAATTTGCCTTTATTTTGCATTTTTAATAGGCGGTTAAAGAGAAGCAATGAAAAATGTGTTTTAACAAGTTGCGCAAAAAGAGAAATAAAATGAAAGTGCCCAGAAATCATATTTGACAAAGACCCATTTTAGATTACTCAAATGCACAAAAATCTGCCATTTAGCAAAAACTCTAGTACAAAAAATTAAATCCAAATCACATATTATCCTTCCCCAAAGTATTCACAAAATAAAACAGAGGAATAAATCTGCCATAAGGAAATACAAAGCATACCATTCCCAAGATAAATTGCATTCAATACCACCAGAAATTCAAGGGATTCAAGAACCACAAGAAAATGCCTCAATGTTGCCCCAAAACTGAAATGAAAGAATGCTCTGAATATAAGGCACGACTGGGTTCTAAAATAGGACAACAAGGAAAAAATGACATGTTGAAATCAACAATCAGATGCCCACAATTTTTTTCTCCACATTTCTCCCCAACTCTGTTGCCCAATTCGTGGGGTTTTTTCCTTCTTCCAAAAACAAAAAATTTCTTCTCCTCCCAAAAAAATAACTCTCCCCAAAACAAAATAAATATATATATCTATCTATCCAAGACAAGGCTACCCCTTTTCTTTTAACTAAACTCCTCAACACAATAAAATGGAATAAAACATTTTATTAAACAGGCTATTAAAGCTCTCCAAAGCAATTAATTAAAATCACTAAATATACAATATTCTCTATTTTATACAAAAATAAAATTTAAATCTAATCGTTAAAATATGTGCAAAACTCCCAAATAAGATTTAAATAAGACTATGAGAGCTCACAAAAAAAGATTAATAAAATCATTTAAAATTTCCAAATGAAATATATCATTATCTCAAATGATCAATAAAAGTCACTTAAAACAACATATTTAAAACCTCATGGATATAACCATTCCAATCTCCCATCAATGAACACTATAAAATACCATATATGAAACCATGTCATAACATTGACAACCAAAATATATAACCACATAAAATGATTAATGGAAACCATGACAAAATACCTCAACAAGACATATTGGTAAACCACATGTGACTAAAAGGTGCTCCAGACGTTATCGTTAGGTAATCGGACAATAAGAACAACAATACAGGAACATTGCACTGATAGGGTACAGTGGGATAGGGTAGGGGACATTTGGCTTGTGACTACCTCCAGTAAACACCATCGGGGAATGTGAGTACACTCAGGCCTGTGGATCTAGACGAAGTCGATACTCAACACCTGCATCACTCCAATCACACGTAAAAGTACATGTGCATATAACATGTATCATATAGTCGAAGCAACATCAATCATTAGGAAGAGGGTCATGATATCATAAGCCTCACAGATATGAGTGTTACAACATCATCCCTTTCATGTCCATAATCATACCAAAACAATGATAGCATTATATAAATATGTAAGCATGTAATCCAACATAATAACTAATCATGATAACCTTTCCCATAATCATCAATGCCTAATCTCATTATGATAACATTTAACATTTAAAATATCAAATCAAAATCAAAATGCTATCTTACCCAGGTTGGGGTTAGAGAGTTGTTACAACCACAAATGGCCCCAAGTTCATTTAATTACTCACACATATACACAAACATAGTCAAGCAAGATGGGTATACACATAAAAATGATACAAAAGCCCTTGCTCTTAAAAATTAAGATTAATTGCACAACACAACGCAAACTCTAAAATAAACTCAACACCAACTTAACAATGAGAATATTAGTCCCCATAGATATGAAATATCAACTTCCAAATTATTTTGTTGTCCCTTTCTAAGTTTCCAAGTATGGATTGTTTAAATGGTGATTTTTCTTTGTTAAGGTTTTATACTTTTTTGTTTGCTATATTTTTCTTCGAAGCATGAGACAATACCTCCCAAATAGGCCACCAAAAACTAGATTGACTTTTTTTTATTTAATTATTAGTTTACCACAATTACTTGACACAAAGATGATTGCCTAATTGAACATGACAACATGACATGAGTATATCTACAACAAGGCAACACACACTAAAGTGGATACATCTTTATTTTGTTGGAATAGTGTACCAAGCCTCTCAAGGGATCTAGTTGAGTTTATCTCAACTAAGCTCTCCAAAAGACACAAAATTATAAACTAGATCTAAGCCTATCTTATTGCCCTTTTAAACAACATCCACATCCAAATTATCCTCCTATAGACACCTACCATTTTGACATTAGATCTAATAAATCAATAGATGCAAACAACTTATGAATATTAGATTTGTAAGGCTTTTAGGGTCCGCCAAATTGAAATGCTCACTTATGGAAACATGTCAACTAAAACTATCTTATTTTTCCTCAAAACAATCTTGGTCTAAAAAAAGAAGGTCCACTCATAATGTAGAAAAAATCCATTTTCTAAATTTTCCCCCTAAAACATTACAATAGAAAGAACAAAAAAACTAATAAAAAAAATCTATTAGCCTAAATCCCAATAGTTAATATTGTTTAAAAAACACGTGGATGCTACAGTATCCTAACACAATTAAAAATAAATTAATAATTTGATGCAATGACTCAATTCCTTATTACCATCTATAGCGTCATACATTGTCATCCTTGACAATTTCACATTATGTTTTGCTCCCCTTGAAATTATTGGACCTAATTAAGCACTTAATTTCCTAAATTATGCATTCCATAGCTTATTTTAAACACTTTCCAAAAAATTTCAAGCATAAAACAAATGCTCTCATTTAATACTTTTCCCTCAACTCCTTAAAATTTGGAAAATAGGCCTATGACACTGGCACCTAGGGTGCCTATGTCCCCCTATTTTGGCTTCAAATTCAAATATGTTAATGTTAGAATTTTATTATTTGAAATTCAAATGTCTAAAGTCAGTTGTCAGGATTTAAGTTTTGAGAAATTAGAATAATATCATATAAATACCTAGTTATTGTATCATTTGAACATTAACAAGCATTATCTAGCATCAATTGAGAATAAAGAGCAAGAATTATTTCAATAGCATTGTCCAGCAAGTCAAGAGTAGTCATTAGAGGATTTATTGTAGAAATTCAAGATTCAACATCATGTCAAAATGTATGTGAGTGTGTTCATGTTTATGTTTTCATATTGTTTGTGAAGGATAATCTTTGTAGGTCTCCAAAAAATTCAATTCATTCAAGCAATAAAAAAAGCAAGATCAAGACCTTGAGGAGATGTGTATAACTTAGTCCTTCAAGGAGGCCATTAAAGGGTGTGAGTTGCAACACTTTGTGGATTCATCATTCCTTCCTATAATTTATCATTTTATCATTGCCATTTCCATTGTGGAAGTGGAAACACTAACATGGATTTTGACTAAGGAAATCCCCTAAGTGGCACAACCTTTCTTCTCTCTTTGAATGTGCAAGTTTCAAAACTGAAGAAGATTGAAGGAATATTGAAGATCAATTATTCATTGTTGCAATTGAAACCTTACTCCTTGACAACTCATGGAAACTCAATTACAGAATTATTTGACAGTGATCTGACAAGTTTGCAAATGAAAAATGAAAGTTTAGAATTGACATCAAGGGACCGTGAAAACAAATTTAAATTTTCCCTATTAAAACAATGGCACCTGGGGAGCCTATGTCCTCAATTTTCAGCTCCAAATTTGAATCATAGTTGCACAGTGTCATGTCCTTTCAGTTTCTACTATTTTATTTTATTTTTTATTTATTACATCATCATAATAGTAGTTTTCATCATTAGGTCAATTGAATCATTTCATTTTATCCTTAGGAAATTTTCAAATTTGGTTAAGGGTTGGTTTCCTCACCTTTTAGGTTGTAAGTCAATCATAAATCTTGTCCAAATCCATCAAACCCTCGCCACCTTCAAATCTCTAATGAACCATTTGAAAAAATGCCAAATCTTGGGGGTAAAATCCTATGGTTTCACTTTTTCTATGTTTCACCATCAAATGTGGGAGAGAAAAATCTTGACATAATGGGTAGCTTCTTTTACAAAATACTCGATGGTAGTGTATTTGTTGGATGTAAATTGTCAGTCAATGAATAATACATGTGATCAATTCTTCTTTAATGTATTATTTCTTAGGAAAACATCTTTATACACATTATATGTTGGGTTTTTAAGGTATTATAAACTAGCACTTGCACTAGAGGGGGTGCAAGGGTTATGCCAATAGAAAAATATATAGAAGTAAGCATGGGTGCAGTTTAAAACTTGTACAAGATTGTCTGTATATTTTTACAAAATGTCTATAATACATATTTGGAGATACAGCCAGACACCAGTACCACAACAAACAAAGCTTTAATCTCACAGCAGAAAATAGACATTACCAAAAGATAATGGTTGTATAACCATCTCTTTCATAGAATAAAGAATTAAACATACAATTTTTTCAATGTTTGGGTTGAATGTTGAAATAATTTTAGGCCACATATGACAAAACATATTGTAAGTACAATTACTTGAAGAGCTCAGTTGCATCCAAGAGAGTAGTACAACACTTCATTCTTTTTCTCATGAAATATTGTTTCACACACTGTGCAACATCCATTAGAGGAAGATAAAGCACAGGAGGGTGAGGATGAGGATGATGGTGTGAAGAAGATGAATTATTTCTAAGAAAAAATGCTATCTTTGTTCCAAATGTAAGGAAAGAATCTGGTGAGCATGAGCTTTATGAGGTTCAATGTCATCTTTTTTATTGAATCATGCTTGTACGTTTGCATGACTTGTAAATCTAAGTGTGATGAATGAGTTGTAGAAACACATTCTTTGCAGAGAGACCCACTTGAAGGACAATCATTGCAGTAGAAATTTAGTTGTTGAAAAACACGATCTTTGTCCTTGTCATTTTTACTATGGAGATCACAATGCTATATATACTCATAAGAAGCTACCTCTAGAGAAAATTAAAGCACTTGAATCAATTTATATACAACATAATACTAAATAAAGCAATATTTGCAGCCACTTTAATTGTCCTATGGAAAATTTACAATGTGTTTGTATTACATACTTGGATATTGAAAAATGAATTAAAGTTTTGCAGCTATTTCAACTATGTTGATTTTTGTATTTGGTCATTCCATTTGTTGACACTGGATGATCTAGCATATAATTTTTGTGTTGTTTTTGATATACTATCATACACAATCAAGAATAGGTTAGGCAACCCAATTCGTTAATGCAAAGATGACTTTATGCAAATTGTAAAACTTGAAAAAGGGGTGAAAGTTTTTGTTCTAGGTGGAAAAAAAATATCAGTAGCTAGATTGAAGCAACCATTGCAGGAGTATAGAAATGTGGAACATCCACCTGCATGTGATTTCAAATGTGGTGAAAATATAGAAACAATAATATGTATTATATGAATATGGTAAGGAAAAAATTAAACAAATACAATTTATTAAGAGAGTGGTGTGTTTATGTATGTGTACCTGTACTCATCATAATGAGAGAAGGTGTAGTCGAAGCTCTTCGTTTTCCTGATAATTGTGTATGGATTATTCTTCATTCTTGAGTATCGATCGAAGGAAAATGGTGGATCTATCCTAAGTTTGTGTATCGATTTAACTCTAGATATAGCTATAAAATTCAAGTCATGTCTTTCCTTTTTACTTATATCAATTGTTGCTCTTTCAATTGTTAATCCTTGGGATTTATGTATTGTAATTGCCCATTTCATGCATAGTGGTAATTGTTTGTGAGCACCTACAGATATAGGTGCTATTGGAATAGTTGTTTGAGCATGTACGAACGTTCCAAGGTGGGCCATTGTAAGTATCAAATTTTACTACTACATATATTGGTCAATCTGGTGGTTTAGAGCTTTCTGTGTAGACAATATATAAGACCTCTCCAAGAGAACCATTGACAAGGCCTGCCTGAATCCACGGGTTTTCAGTTAGCATTATGCATTGGCCTCTACATAGCAGGAGTTCATGGGGAAGTTGGTTAGCATCATTATTGATGTTTGATTATGTATTTTTTTTTATTGCAATACTGAGTGCAATAGGAAGATTTAATAGTTGTAGCATTTTTTTGTTGTGTGTTCCAACTAAGTCATTGGTCAGAAATAGGTGCATTTCATGGTCAAAAGAATTTTTTTAATTGTTTGATAGCATTCATTTGATCCATCGTGTCCTGTTGAGCTACTTCGGTTGCACCTTGAATGCCCTGAGCTTGCAACAGATACATGTCACCATTCATCCTGTTGAAGTTCTTTAGACTGCCATGGTTTACCTTTAGATCTCTCTGATTGGTTGAGTGAATTCCACGCAGCCTCTTCAGGTGGTCAAAACTTCTCCTGTTGAACCGCATATCGGTGAGACACTAATTTTGTCTCCCCGATGCAGTTAAATCTTCCCGTTGGGCTCCTTTTGGTTCTATCGGCCAGACATCCTCATATCGGGAAGAGGTTGTGCCGAAGGCACTTTAGCTCGACAAGGCCTCATTTCATTAGTCGGCAGGAGGCCATTAGTTTCTCCCTGAATGCATTTTACCTTGCCGAGCTCTGTATTCCTTTCGCCAAGACATCACGCAGTCAGGAAGACACCATAGAAAGGATCAAATGTTGTACCGATATCTGCTTTTGTCATTGAGACGCCTTCCATTCGCCGAAACCACTTGTAGAATTTCCTGTCCTTCGGTGAACTCTTCATTCAGAAAGACACTCGGTGAGACCCCCTGCGTTCGGCGTGACCTCTTGTGTCACCAAGACATCACGTAGACCCCACCATGCTTTACCAAGACCAACATCCTCCACCGAGCTCCCTTTGTTTTGCTAAGACATTGGCCTATCGGCCAGACCTCTTAGCGACGTCTTCAACTGTTGGCGAGCTCCTTATGTCTGGCGAGGCCTACGTTGATCAGCAAGACCATCTCCATTCGCTGAGACCTTTTGTCGAACCCCTTGACTCTTGCTGAGCTCCATTTCGTTTCAAGGGGACCTTTTGTAATCGCCGAGACATCTCAGTGAGATCCCTTAGTCATACCGAGGGTCCTCTTTCCTTTTTTTCCGGGGAGACCTTTTGTCGGCCAGACCTATCCCAAAACTTGATTCCTTTTGATTGTCGGGGAGACCTTGTGACTTTGGCGAGACTTCTTAGCGAAGTTTGTTGATCTACGCCGAAGGCTATCTTTTCATTGGGACCCCCCAGTTTTCCAAGACATCTTGTAGAAAACCCCCTCTTCTTGGCGAATTCCTTTTGTTTGCCCAAGATCACCAGCTTTCAGCAAGACTCTTGTCG
The DNA here is from genome assembly GCA_007258455.2 of Sequoia sempervirens. Lineage (NCBI taxonomy): Eukaryota > Viridiplantae > Streptophyta > Pinopsida > Cupressales > Cupressaceae > Sequoia > Sequoia sempervirens. Next base: position 5,762 of record VDFB02103785.1, on the reverse strand, counting down.
AAGGCAATCATATCAAGGCCCCCACCATTTAGTCGGCGAGACCCTCTGTCATCGCCGAGACATTACGGCGAAGATAGGAACCTTGGCCGAGACCACGAGCAAGTCGAGGAGACCTTTGGCAATACCTCCTATACTTCTTCGGTGAGACCTCTAGCCAGTCGCCAAAACCTCTTGGCAACTTCCTTCCCTTTGCTGACGCCGCCTCCTTTGACTTCTTCAGCGTGACCTGAATCCTTCGGAAAGACATCTTGCCGAAGGTGATGTCCCTTGCCGAGATCTCCTTGCTTTTCTTTGTCAGCGAGACCTGACACATTCGCCGAGACTTCATGGCAAAGGAGATTCTTATGCCGAAGGGAACCTACATGTGGACTCGGGTCGCCGTGACCTCCCTAAGGTCCTGTCGATAGGCAACTTAGGTGCATATTTCTCCAAATGCATTATGGGTCGAGGAGACCCAGATAATCTCATGTCGATAGGAACCTGTAGGTGAAACATCGGACTTGATGGAACCCCTTCCAGTCGGCAAGACATCTGGAAGGTCTTAGCGACCTTCTCCTTGAAATATTTTTCATGCCGAACCTGAACAAGGCAGGCTTCCCAACTAAGTTCCTTGCAACCTAGCCTCAGATTCATGATTTTTCCCTTGTGTAAATGTTCCATTTTGCCCTCTGAACCTGTTAAACACAATTTGCCTTGCCTGATTGAGCCTGAGGGGGAAAATTAGGTATCATGGCTTTCGCATTTGTGTGGGAGGCATAGATATGTTTGTCCATAATAGGGGTACTTTTGCAAATTCACCTACAAGAATGATAGATGTTCCATCGAAGCACAAGTGTTGTTGGTGGGGGAAAGCCTCACGTAGCCTAGTATCAATTTCCAAGAGTAATTTTGGGCCTATAAAGCTCATCTCATCAATTAGGAGGTATTTTATGTGTCTCATGTTCTGTTGGAACACTGCAAGTGATTGACCCTTCAATGGTTGCATTTCCTTGTGTGGAATCTTTAGGGATGAATGTATAGTTGAGGCATGTATGTCAAATGCTACGATTTCCATAGGAGCAACAACAAGGAGTGGTCTATGTTGTTGTGATACTAAACTAGAAAGGGGGTGTTTAATGCAATGAATAAGATAGGATTTCCATGTTCTCGTTGTGCCTTGTATGATCATCATGTGCAAGGGTTTATTGAATGAACCAACACTGCAATGGTCCAAAAAAAGTGCAAGAGTTAGTTGTTGTTTGAGAGAGAGTGGATATGGGAGGTCATTAAAATCAAATGGTGTTTGGCCATCATGTTGGTACACCTTGTTTGTGCTTATGAAATGCTTTGCAATTTCATGTAAAGCTTGAGGTATTGTGCGCTCATTCCACTTGTTGCAATTGTCAAATTCACGTCTTCCAAGCATATTAAGGGAATTAAGATTTCCACTAGTACCAAGACCTAATTGTGATAACTCCCATTCATTCAATTGTATTGTATTTCCTATATTACTTTCATTCTCTATTTCCTCTGCTTCTTCTTGATTGACCTCTTCATCAATTACACGGTCAATATGCCACACATAATATTTAAGTATATTCATTTCCTTCCAATTTGCAACAATTGTCTCTTTCTCGATATCGATGTCTATGACAATGTTACGAAATTGCTTGTAAAGAAGTAGTTTGCTCCAACAAAATGTCTCAAAATGTTCTAAATCCTCCTTTGGAATAGCACTAAATTGGGGGAAGATACTGATAATTGCCTTTTGTTTCCTTTCTTTCCACTTACAGCCTTTGCGATTTGATGAAAATGAGAATGATCGTGCAGATTCATGTAGTGTTACTGTCTCCATTTGAGGAGGATGTGTGTACAATTAGAGATAACTCAACTGCAACATATTTTCATTTGGGTTTGTCCTAATTTGATTGAAAACTTTTTTCCCAACATTAAGTGCCATAAATTCACGATTGCAAACAACAAGGCGCAACTTTTGCAGCATATGGCACGTTTCTTGTGCTCCTATATAATGGTCAGCAATAATCTCATACATGAATTTTATGTATGCCACAAGAGATTTTTCTTCTAGTGCTTGATTTCTACATATGCGTGTCAACATATCAATACAACTTTCAGATTTTCTCTTTGCCTTCATGGCATATTTTACAATGTACTTTAAAATAAGTGTTTTTGAAAGCACAGGCTGACAATCCATATTGGCTCTCCATATGGAAAGCATTTCTAGACTATGTATACTCAACCTATCATCATTATGTGCAAGGGAAAAGTATTTTTTCTCATTTTCATCATTGCACAAGGAAGAGATAACACATTCACGCCAGGGTGCCTTATACTGGCACTCCATGTTGCTGCCTTTCTTACGAAGGAAGGTTGATTTTGGACATTTGGTGTGTCTTTGTACATGGTTGAGTAACTCTTTGTAGTCAACAAGTGTATTTGTAGTGAATATTTAGGTGTTGTTAGTAAGCATGGATCGTCTTATGAAGACCGATGGCGTGTGTTGTTCTTGTCTCCTAGATTATGAGGATTCTAGGCACTAACATATTTGTCAAAGAATGACTTTGCTATGTCTACATTTGCATGATTTCTCCAGTCAAGTTTTTCCATGTTCGGTACACCTTCAATCCAAAGGAATCCATGTACATGTGTAGACCCTCGATGTTGCCACTCATATCTATACCAATAGTTTTTTGCATAAAAGATCTTCTCTAAGACTTCTTCGTAGAATATTGTGAATCATTGATGCAAGTATAAGGATGTGGTATGTGGGTTAGTAACAATGATATCTATGCAATCTTTATTATTTTCTATTGTTGGTGTTGCTTCCATTGAAAATAGTTGGTGTAAATTAGGCCATTTAGTATCTGCAACACTTAATGTGAAGAATAGCATGGGGGAGCTTATTTTGTTGATCATGTTTGACAACTCACCATGACACTTATTCCAATATGCTCATGTGTCTCTAAGGGAGGTTCCATAATGCATCAATTGTTTGACTATTTTAGTGTTAGAAAACTATTGTTTATGGAGATGAAGAATGCCAATGGTGATTGGTATGTAGTCCTCAACATTTTTCTTGACAAAAATAGAGGCAACACCTTGGTTTTAGTGGCAACAAATTTTTGATGGCTTACAAATCTATTATCATGAAACCTCATTAGGTGCAACACATATTCATGCATTTCAACTTGTCTATAGCGAGGTTGAAAATGTAGTGCACTACCCTTTGGAAAGAGTGAAGAAAAAGCCATGTCTAAAAGGCCCTCTGTATTATATTCATTAACTAGTGAGGACTCAAGTGTTGGCCAATCAATAATGGTGTCATCTTGATCTCTAACTTGCAATGTTTCTTTGATGATTTCTAGTTCATGGTGTTTATTTGGTAACCTAGGCATAAATGATGAGGAGCAAGTGAATTCATTGTCTGGTGGGTCTACATAAAATGTCGATGCATTGTTTGGTGCAACCATATTTTCATTTTAAGCAATAGTGTTATGAAGCATATTGGAAATGTTTGTATTTGTATCAGAGAGCTCTTCAAGAGATACAAAATCCACCTCGACGTCTTTGTAGTATAGGTCATATGTAATTTTATATTTTAATGCAGCCAACACATGATGCCTACTTACGTAGCAGTCATAATGGTCACCTTTTGTATTGGTTCTTTGAACCACCAACACATCCAAGTTTGCAATTTTATGTGGCAAGTATTTTTCTATGTTTTTGATATCTTGTGGGAAAAAAATTGTGTTCCCACCATATTTGTATTGGCCTACACAAGCATGAGTTACTTGTATAATTGGATTGACTCATGCCATAAGCATTTCTTCAACTTGTGTAAGTGTTTCTAACTCATACGGTTGTACTCTTGGGTCCATAAAGTTAGACGATGAGAAACAATGTCTACCTTTCTCATGAAAGTATCTAAAACAAACTAGACCACTTTGTGTTGAGTTAGTGTGCATTCCTGGGTAGCATTCATGGAAAATTGTGCAAGTTGGAAAGTTTGATAGTTTATCTAATCTCAAGTGAAATTGTTTAGAAGATTCTATAAAAAAAAATTCGGTTTATGGTAAGCTTGTGGACTAATTTTGAAGATTATGCATTGTTTGGTGTGAAAAAATTAAAAAACCTCAGTCAGAAGGGTGTTTAGTTTGGGATGTTGTAGATTCTTATGGTTCAATGTTGTGTTGGTTTGACTGAATGGAGGTCAGTGCACTGGATTGTATTGTCTATTTTCCTATGCATTGCATATGATGGAAAATGCTTATTTCTTCTTTATGTTGAATATAGTAGTCATGACTTCTTTTACGAGATTGTATGCTTTTAGGGTTAGAGCTCACCATCTATAAAGGAAATAAGAACTACCATCATCAAATGTATAATTGCAAATACATATAGAATTAAAGAAGCTAAACTTGCATGGGGAAAAATTGTCCATTGTATTGAACGAGTTCTTCAATCATTCTAATTTTAATAATTATTTGAGATATGATTAGTATGTTATATACATAAGTAATTTGATGGAAGAGATCTATCACATTATTTTCATAATAACAATATATTCAATACACATGTGACTTTGAAATTCCATGTATGCAATCAAAAGTATACAAAGTATACTATATAAGATGTTACAAAATTGTATATACATTGTTAGGGTTAGAGATGGCAGATATCTAACAATTAAATGCAGATTTAAATAATAAACAGAGAAACTAAAACATACACAGAATAAATCATAACATAGAGAATTTAACGTGGTTCACCCAATCTGGGCTACATCCACCAAACCGCAGCCATCCAATCCTTTTATTATCTAGTGCAAAACCTATTACAATCTTGCGAATAATCGCGTTTTTCCTCTCATACTGTAACCCTCATCCCAACCCCTTTTAACAAGCTTTTAGAAGCTTCCAGAATTAGGGTTTTACAAAGTCGGTTTTCTTTCTTTTTTCGCTGACGACGCGAAAAAAAAGGGCAAAAATTGCTTGGACCCCGGCGAGGACGGGGGGCCAGGGTGTACAGTATACCATGGGCTATACAGTATAGCATGATCAGTCGCCACATACCAACAATCTCCCACTTGGAGGCGGTCGGGCTCCACACCATCCACAACCTCCACTTGAGACACCGGACAACACCGGCTACACTCTACAGCCTCTAATCGGAAATAAGGACCTTGGACCCGCCGCTTATTATAATTTGAATTCAACCTTGAAGACCAAATCAAGCCTAAGAGGAGCTCAGCTTCTCCCCTTGTCACCACCTTTCGTAAACATATCTGCTGGATTGAAATTTGTATGTATCTTGTCCAACTTAACCTGTCCATCCTCCAACACTGACCGAATGAAATGATATCGCAACTGGATGTGTTTTGTTTTAGAATGCAGAGCAGAATTCTTTGCAAGATGTATAGCACTCTAGCTGTCTGTAAACAAGTAATTTCCAGCCTGTTGTTTTCCCAACTCCTCCATGAAAAATTGCAGCCATATCATCTCCTGTCACAGCAACATTCGCGGGTGGATAGCAACCACCTCACAAGCGAGAAATCCAACTCAATGCTGTCCCACCAACTGTAAATACATAACCTGTGGTACTCCGCCTGGTATCTATATCCCCTGCTAAATCTGAGTCAACATAGCCTTTTAAATCAGTATTAGAGCCCCCAAAACATAAACAATTATTGGATGTACCTCTCAAATACCCGAGAATCTATTTTACCGCATTCCAATGCTCAACTCTGGGATGACTCAAATACC
>VDFB02103783.1:0-36947 GCA_007258455.2 Sequoia sempervirens | reverse complement strand
GCATCTATTGAATAGGGATCCATCTTTTAATAGCAGACTTATGATATTGAAAATCACTCTCATTTACATCCATTTTTTATGTTTAAAATCATTTTATGTTAATCATTTATGCATTAGTAGCTTAAAAGCGTCCATAATGGCTTCCATGGTAACTTAGTTACATCCATTTAGTATTTTTTGAAACTAGGGTTTTAATATTTTGAATCTTGCACACATCTAGAATAGCTTTGCATACACTCACATCGATCATCTTAGCTTTTATCATGTTAAATTAGCTCTCATTATGTTTTATAACACATCTCTCATTGGTTTCATCAGTTTTTTTCAATAAAACTGATTGAAAAAAGCTCATTATCCAAGGGATTGAGAAAGGGTCATCATTCTACATCAATGTGACACCACTCCCTCAATAGGATAAGTTTCAATGTCTTAGAGTAGATGTTTATCAAGCTTTCATGTTTAGAATGATAGTTTTAATGGCTTCTCTGCTTTGTTTAAATTGAATGATCTTATTGAGATTGATGCTTAGTGGCTTAATTATCCTTTGAATCCTCATGAATCAAGTGTAGTTAACCTATACAATGTCATGGTCACAATAACCTTCTAATTGAATATAACATCTCTACTCCTAATGATTTTATGATTTCATAATCCATAACCGATAATAAATTCATCTACTCCATATCCAATGAAGGTACATTTTTTAGATTTAGCCTCAAGATTGGTTCTATTTTCAATATCAACATGGACAAAAACTTCACAACAAAAGGTTTTCAAAAATGAATAGTTTACCTTTTTACCCATCCAAGCCTCCTCTGGAATGCCATCATCCAAAGGATTTGAAGTTTCCCTATTTATTAAATAAACAACAGTATGTACAACATCTGCCCAAAATTGTAAGGGTAGTCCAACATGCAATCTCATGCTCCTTGTACACTCCATAATGGTCCTATTCATCCACTCAGACACACCATTTTCTTGTGGGGTTTTAGGAACCATTTTCTACCTATGGATTCCATTGTATGAACAGTAATTTTCAAACTCTTTGCTGCAATCCTCACCTCCATTATCAGATATGAGACACTTCAACTTTTTTCCTGTCTCATTTCTCAGCCAAAGCTCTCCATCTTTTTAAAAGATTTCAAATTCTTCTAATGAATTTTTGTTTTAGGAAATACACCCATGTTTTTCCTGGATTTGCATCATCAATAGAAAGTAGCATAATAGAAAGGAGCCACCCAAGAGAGATGCAGTGGTCCCCATACATCTAGATGCACAAGCTCTAATTTCTCACTCTTCTTATCTTTCCCATCTTTGAGAAATCAAACTCTTTTATGTTTTCCATAAACAATTTTCACAGAACTCCAAGTCAATTTGCTTTAGACCTGCTAGCAACTATCTGGAGTGAAGGATCTTCATCCCTTTCTCACTCATGTGCCCAAGTCTATGGTGCCACAATTCTATTTCTGTCTCTATAGCAAGTGCTATAACTGTCTCAATAGCAACTATTTATGTAGCAACTAAGGTAGAATAAGTATTACCAATACATAAATACAATGTGCCTACCTTTTCACCTTTAGCTACTATTAATGCACCTTTAGTGACCTTCCAAACTTTTTCTTAAAAGGTAATTATGTAGCCTTCACTACCTAGTTATCCTACAAAAATTAAATTCCTTCTCAAATTTGGAACATGCCTTACCTCCTATAGCAACCATTCGTTTCCATTCCACTTAACTTTATTTTTTATCTTTTACATTTTTCCAAAGATGTGAGGTTTATCATGCGCTTAAAGATATACATCCAAAGGAATCATAGCCAGGCGTGATCTACAGAAGTGTTTCCCCTGTAAAGTTGTGGCATGAGTAAGGTATTTGGATCATGCAGGGTCGTTTCAGCATTATCCCTAGAAGACACATAATTCACAAAATATCTATAAATTTATTACTTACAACATTATCTTCCTTACTGTCATCATGTTTTCCATCTCCTTTTTTCCCTTTCGAGACCAACAATCCTTCTTCAAGTGTCTTGGCTTTCCACAGTGCCAACAATCCATTCTTCCTCTAGATTTAGATCTTCCTTTCTTCAACTTCCCTTGAGACTTCCCATGATTTGTTGGGTCTTTTCCTCTCTCCTTTGTTCTTCCCTGACATGAGTCAAAGCATTTACGATGTTGAACTCTCACCTATGATTTTCTGTTGCATTTTCCTAAAGCTAAGGATAGCACCAACAACCTTAAATCAGATTTCAATGATGTTTGAACCTAGAATGAGGGGTTACTTACAGCCATTACCAATCTGTTCTATCTTTTTGGAAAATTACATAAAACCAAGAGAGCCCTCACCTCTTCATCAAAATTCACTTTTACAGAAGTTAACTAATCGGTAATCATATTAAACTCATTTAAATAATCTATCACAGATCCACCTTCAATCATTTTCGATTAAACAAGCCTTCATGAGAAATGCACCTTGGCCCCAGAGGAGTTTTCATACAATTTAGCCAAAGCTTTCATCAAATCGTCTGTTGTCTTTGCTTCTATTATATTGAATGCCATAGATGGTTCCAAGCACAACCAAATGGTCCCAATGCTTTCTATCTAGAATCTCCCATTCTTCATTAGACATTGCAACATCTTTCTATGCTTTTCCTTGCAATGACTACCATAGATCCTTTTGATACAAATAATCTTCCATCTACATCTTCCATAATTTATAATTCTAGCCGTTGAACTTTTCAACCTTGAATTTTCCTTCTTCCATTGCTCTCACTCAAATATAGAGGTTTCCTGCCAATCAACCGAAATACGCATGGCTCTAATACCAGTTGTTAGGGTTCAGACATATTGGAGCAATAAACATTAACAATTATATGCAGAATAAATAACCCAGAAATAACAATGAAGAATAACACAAAAGAGATCAACATAGAATTTTAACGTGGTTCACCCAATATGGACTACATCCATAGAAACTCAGCCATCCAATGATTTTATTATCTAGAGAAAAATAGATTACATTCTCATGAATACCATACCACAACTTACATCCCAACTTCTTATAACAAACTTTTAGGAAGCTTCTAGAATTAGGGTTTTACAAGGTCATTTTTCATTTTTTGATTAACAAAAAAATTAACTACCGACCCCTTGATGTGCAAAAAGGGAAAAATATGTTAAGAGTGTACAATATTTGCATGATCAATCGCCACATACCAACATAAGGGATTGACTATGATAAAAATTTTGCACCCACAACAAAAATAAAGACTATTCACATGGCCTTGGCAATGGTCGCACAATTTGATTGGAAATTTCATTCGATGGATGTCAAGAATGTCTTTCTTAATGGAGATCTCAAGGAGGAAGTCTACATGACTCAACTAGAGGGATATGTTACACCTAGCTAGCAACACAAATTTTACTAACTTGTCAAATCCCTCTATGGTCTTAAACAAAATCCTCAAGCCTGGAACATCAAGATGGATGAGAATATCCTTAATCATGGATTCGTTAAGAATTATTATGATCCCAATCTCTACCTCAAAGAGCAAGGGTGAGGGAGATTTTGAAATTTATTGTATAGGTTGATGATTTGGTCATCACATATAATTCTCCATAGATGATTGATGCTACAAAGAATGATCTCAAATTGTTGTTCGACATGAAAAATCCTAGGATGGACTATGTTATTGTCTTGGACTTGAAGTGTGACAAAAAAAGCATCATATCTATGTCTCTCAAATGAAATATGCCAAAAAATTGCTTAGGAATTTAGAATGGAAGATTTCAAACCTATGTTGACACCCATGGAGACAAGTTTGCAACTTTCCCACCATAATCTATCACCTTAGGTGAATGCTACTCTTTATTGTTAGTTGATTGGGAGTCTCATTTACCTGACTTATACCAAGCCAAATCAGCTATGGTGTCAACTGTCTTTCTAGGTTTATGTAGTAACCTAGAAGGTTATTCATTGGAAAGAAATAAAGCGTGTTTTAAGATACATTTGTGGTACAGTGGTATATGGCCTAAATTACACTTGGCGAAATGCAAATTTTTTCTTTGTGTGGATACACGAATGCAAACTATGTAGGTTTAGTGGATGACATGAAGTATCCTTCATGCTTTATTTTATTTTTGGGATCTTGTTCAATATCTTGGGGGAGCAAAAAGAAGACCACTATTGCTCGTTGTTCCATAGATGCAAAATATCATGTTGTAGGTGAAGCTATCTGTGAGATGATATAGTTATCATATTTTGACAGGTATGGGTGTTCTTAAGACATGTCCTACCACTTTGTTTTGTTATAATTAGAGTGTGTTGAAGCTTGTTCATAATTGTATTTTTCATGAGCATACCAAGCATATTGAGATTCAATATCATTATATCTATGAGCATGTTCAACAACAAAATATCTAGCTCTAGTTTTGTTTGACTCAAGAGCAACATGTTGGCATATTCACCAAATCTCTTGCAATTGTGAAGTTTGAAGCTTTTCAAACTTTATTTTTTCTCTGGGGCATATGATTAAATAAGGGGGATTGTGAGCATTTTATTATTACATCATTGTTTGTTGATTTACTTAGTTATAGTTGGTCAATTTTTTGTTCGTTACATATTCTAGGGTAGAAGCACGAAGCTGAGTCCACTTTAGGTGGAAGTTTCAACCTTAGTGAAAAATGCAAAATTGGGTTAAATGGAATGGGATCCCATTTTTTAATAAATGGGATCTCATTTAGGTTTGGGGTCCTAAGCCGAAAATCGAAACATGATCCTATTTTTTAAAAATGGGGTCCCGTTTTGTTTTAACCTCCTGAGCCTAACATTAGAAACATGATCTCGTTCTTTAAAAAATGGGATCTCGTTTTGAACGGGATTTTGATTTTTAAAGAATGGGACCCTATTTCGTGATGCTGTTTATTTTTTAAAAAGGCCGAACCCCATCTCATTTTTCAATTATGAGATCTTGGTTGAGGTAGGCGACCACCAGTGACAACGATGACCCAACGACCGCAAAGGTAGGCGATTCAACCCATTTTCTTGCATTTCCTTGCATTTTTTTATGGTGAATAATCATTAATTTAGGTTTTTTTTTGATTCTATGTAGTTTTCATGAATTTTACCTATGAAAAACCATGAAACCCTATATAAACATCAAACAAAAAAATGAATTTGGTATAAGCCAAACAATTACATGAAACCCGGTATATATATATATATATATATATGTATATATGTACATACATATGTATACATATGTGTATATATGTACATACATATGTATACATATGTATATATATGTATATATGCATATGTACATATGTATGTGGTATATTTTTTATCCTTAAAATATGAATTAAACTCTGAATTATGAATCCTTATTTTGGAACCATTGAAAGATTCTTCAAAGACCCTGAACTCAAAACTATGAAACTCCTTAGTAAAATAAAATATAAAACACAAACAAAAATGACCTTAGGTTGAAACCAAAACAGAAACAAACCTGTATAGGTTTAAAGGCAAAAGCAGCAGGAGAGATGATAGTATAGGAGGGGAGGAGATATGGGGAGAGTATGTATGTGGATATATATGGGGAGGGAGAGATGGGGAGGGGGGAGATGATTCTAAATATGGAAGGAATGAAAGGGACAGATATATATATATAGGAAGAGTATACATATATATACATGCATACATATATGTACATACATTATTATTACACACATGCATACATACATTCTTAATTTTTCATATGTATATAGGAGAATATATATACATGCATACATACATTCTTAATTATATGTATATGTATGTATATACATATACATATAATTAAGAATGTATGTATGCATGTATGTGTATATGTATGTATGTATGTATGTATCATATGACTTACAACTCTTCAATTAGATCCATATTAAATAGTGAAATCCCATGGGATGACATCCAATGTGTGAATCCATTCAATGCCCAAGATTACATGTCACGACAAAATTGAAAGGAAAAAAAAATGTTAGATTGTAGAGCATAATCCCCCATGGAAACCTTGAAATTTTGATATTTTTCTTACATATCAATGTACCACTATTAGCAATAATCACTTTAAATTAGTTACATGGATATTGATAATGTACTTAGTTTTTTTTTCCACTCAATGGTTAATGAACTTATGAATATTAAGCAACATTCTTTGAAATGACTCAACACCTTCATAGTTAAGGAGAAGGAGGTCCCTAATAATGTGCATGTGCATAGATATTCTAGGAAATGGGTCATTACCCAAATTATTTTTGTATATATCTTTTTGTCATTTCATTAAATTATTATTTTCTAAATATTAAAAACTTATAGGATAATGGTATACAATATTTGATTACATTATGAGATAGTTCATAGAAGCTCCATGTTTGATGTAGAATACATGTTTATAAATATATGTACATTTACATACATACATACATACATGCATACATACATACATACATACATAAATACATACATACATACATGTATATGTATATACATATATGTACATACACATGTATGTGTATATATATGTATATAAATTGTATATATATACGTAGGTATGCATGTATATATGTGTGTAACTATAAACTAATAAAAAATAAATAACTAAACTAAGATCTCACTTTTCTAAAATGATGCAAGATTCTAGGTCACACTACCTAGGGATGCTCCTACATTTAAATACATTTAAAGTATAACATGTAAAGATCACGAGATGCATGTTGAGTAGTATACTAAACGATAGACTAGAACCTTCCAATTAAAGAAAGAAGACCAAAAGTATACTCATCAAACAACATGGTTTCCTACAATTTAACTACATGTTAAGGGGTCCTAATATGATCCATCTTAAGGGGATCAAAGAAGTTCTCAAAATTTGGTGAAGTTTCCTAAGGCAACCAAATTTTTAAACAATTATAATATACATGATATTTAGTTAAAAACCAACCTGGTTTCCTACAAAATAACCACATATGTAAGGGAAGATATGAGGAAGTTAAAAACCACCTTCCCCTTGTTAGGGGTGTTAAGGCCTCAAAAATTTCAAGAGAGGCTTCTCATGGAAGGGGAGGAAGAAGGATTCTCATGATAAGATCGTGCAAGATTATAATATGAATGAGATTTCATGAGAGACTGGTCAATCAAAACAAGAGCTATCTTAATCAATTGTTCCACAAGAAAATGTTGTTAGGTGTGAAGAAAAATGGTTTTCTAAATTTTTCAATGCCATTGCATAGTACAGGTATAATTTAGGGTGTTGGTGGCGGCATGCCACAACAGAGGCTAGGAGAACATGTTGATCTCCAATGCCCCATGCATGCCCAACCACTTGTAGATCCTCTTACTTCTCCCATTCCTACACCTGTGCATCATCGCGCTGTAGTATCAACATTAGGATCATTGAGTACGCTCACTGGCAATCTATAAGAGCATACTTTAGAAATGACTACTGCAACTCAAGACCATTACCATGGAGGAGCGATGTATGGAGTTGGTTGTAGGACCACTCCATGAGTGTTGACACCACACATATATACCAGTTGTCATCAGGTATGCTATGGACCTGATCAGGCTACACCTAGTTCGAGTGGACATAGAGATTCTGGTAGCATTTTCATATGTTGAATTTCTTACTGCAAAACATCACCTTGTAGACCATTCGAGATAGGTATAAATATGCATGTACATGTTTTTAATGGACATATATATCAAAAAAATTGCAATGTTTTAACAATCAATTTTTTTGGTGTAGATGATACTGAGCATAGGGGAATCATCTGTTCCTCGAGTTTATATGTCGACACCAGTGCTAGTTGGCAACCCTCACAGGGTATTTTGATTTCAATTTTTTAAATAATATGAAATAATTTTTTAACTTGAATTTTTTAATTTGTAATTCAACCATGAACATATGCTTTAAATATTTATGTTGGTTCAGGGGAGTCAATCGAATTCCACGTCGGTTCCACTTGAGGGGTTTTCGATTAGCGCTACTCCATTATCGAGTGTCTTGCATGAGGTGTAGGTACATGTATATTGCAAATTAAATTTAAAGTTACTATATACTTACAATTTTGTAATTTGAATTCACTATATGTCAACTGTGCATGTACAAGTAAATATTATAAGCGTTATGTCTATGTATGTAGGTTCACACAACAATGAGAATGGGGATTGAACACACATTTGATGTGGAGGCAACTCAGGAGGCATTTGACTTTTAGGTTGTTTGAAAAAAATTCTACACACTGCGTGCACACATGAATATCTATATTTTAACCTAATTCAAGTACACATGTGCTTTAAATTTGACCTTGTAGGACTTTGTTAGTGCCACTTTTTTCACTTAGGAGGTCACACTAACTCAACTAGGACATGCATAGTAGCCTCATATGGTAATTTGTGATGATGGCCTAAGGATATAAAAGGATAATTTAAATCAATTTCAACTAATAACACACAAGAAATATCAAAACACGTATTTAATGTATTTAAAAGGACAATATAAAACTAAAACTATATTTACCTATATTTACTAATTCCATTGTACCATCTACATCCTCTCTCTTTTACAACTCATCTATGATTGTCTCATGGTCTTCCATAGAAATTGTCCATAGCCTTTTATTTGTAGGTCTTCTACCATACCTCACTAGTTTTATATTTGTTGCCACCACCAAATGTGAGTAGTGTATAATCTTCTAATGTGTTTCACAATCTTGAAATGCAAGAAAACCATTCTTCCTTATTAGGTATTTACATAGCCAAGTTCCAACAACCACCACTGAACCTATTGGATAATGATAGCAATCATCAAAGAAGTTTTCAAAATTTGCTTAAGGGGATCAAAGAAGTTCTCAGAATTTTCTTAAGGGGATCAAAGACTTGTTATCAAAATTTGCTTAAGGGGATATCTTAAAGGGATCACCAAACCTATTGGATAATGATAGCCATCATCATCTTTTCAAGGTGCTATTAACTTATGTTTAGTCTCCACACAACGAGCCAACCAATATCCCGTTTCCTCTTCATTCTCCTCAGGTGCAACAATAGCATACACATGTCCTGCAAAAAAAAATGATTTAATAACTTGCACATATCCATATAGTTTGACCAATCTACATACATGCATTCATATGTATATAAATAAATAAAATCCTACAAAATAGTAATAAAGTGAAATAAAATGAAATAAATTGAATTAAATTACCTTCTTGTACAAGGTTTGAAACATAGTCATAATCGTCTGATGCAAACACTTGATCATTATCTTTAATTGTTGTTTCATATTGATCGTGTGCTTGTGTAGGTGTCAACGATCTTTGCTTCCATCTTCAACCCATTCTGTATTATCACAAACTTCCCAATATCTTGAAATACAAAACTGACAAAAACATGCAAGCTCCCTTGTCTAGATAGTCCACGTGCTTGCATTCGAACTCTTAAATGAATTCCATTTAGTAGATCCACTATTTGTCTTGCAATCAAGTCTAGGTAGAATGTTCTCTTCTTCAACCAACCAAAAGAATCTACGAACTGTAGAGTACTCGCTTGATCCAGGTGTAGATAATCTTGTATTGCACCAATCCACAATCCCACGTGCATCTTTAAATTTTATTGCATCCTCAAATTTCAATTTCTCTTTAACACAAATTCTTTTAACACACGCACTAGTTCCATCATGTTCTCCTTTACCATGTCCAGCTTCAAAAAAACTCCACATATGTTGGAAATTATGTTCCTTGTCAACCCTAATTAACCAATAGAACATTCAAACATTCTTGAATTTCCCCGTACAATTATCTAACCATATGAGATGTTTTGTCATCTGGATTACTCTTTCTCTTAAATTTGTATAAAATATATTGAAACAGTATTGAATAAACTTTGACGAGTGTAACTGTTTGTCACTCAAATAGAAATGATACTCCCTTAGAAATTTTCTATCATCCTCTGTGCTATCATCTGCATGTCTATGAACAATATGAACAAACATGGCCACCTGCACTAAATTGTAATATTGTGATTGGATTTCCTCTTGGTGAGCTAGAGTATAGTTTTCTGCAAAATCAACCACTGATAGTATAGTACCTACTGGAAATGTGTTTCTACATGCACAAAATTGTCCATCAAGCCATCGAGCATGTTGAGAGTGCTTGGCATATTTTGGTACAATCTTACACTTAAATTATGATATGAATGCATGTACACTAACTTTTTCAGTAATAAATCACAACGCTTTCCAATTTTTCCATCTTTTAAAGAATAGTCAACATTCTTAAATCTTTTAACATCCACTAATTGTTGTCCAAAATCATTTTCAACACTTTCATGCATACAAACTCTTAAAAAAGAAAGATTGCCATAACTAGTGCATTGCCCAGAAATACATGAACTTAAATAAAATAATTTCCCATTAGATCTTTCATAAAACAAACTTGATATAAACTCCTTTATTGTTTTAGGTGGCATATTAATACCACATTCCTACATAATCATGTTAGAATGTAAAATACAACGTATATATCGAAACACATCATAATAATAACAAAATTGAACGTGTATTTTACAACAATAAGATATTCGTTGCTTATTAATATTTACATACCAAGGTTTACATTTTTCAAAAGGTCTTTGACTTATTCTAATATTACTAGGTAACACTAAATCACCACAATTTTTTTTATAAAATTCAGTTTGCGTTGTATCTAATAGGTGTTTTGGATGAGGATCACAAACTTTGGAACCCACTCTTAATTTTAAAACATCTCTAGCATTAGATGATACCCTAGTATTATCATGCCAATATTTTTCAATCAAAGATTTGATTTCAACATTTAGCTTCATGCCAGATCTCGGGAGTTGACCACTAAAAATCCAACATTGGTTGATTAGATCATTTTCTATACTTTCTCTTCTCTTTTCCGCTCTTACCAATGTTTTATGATGTATTTTTAGAATTTCACTAATATTGCTTACCATTCTTTTATTCAAAGTTGCTTTATTAACTATAGCAGTTGCTATAGCTCGTCTTGTTGCATTCTTATATGTAGATGTACTATTCTTTCCAATTGACTCAATGGCACTAGCAACAATAGACATAGCATGTTTTGGTGATTGATCTTTTCTTCTTGGTTTAACAAAAATGCCTAGCTTTTTCATTACTTTTCTCATTTTCCACATTCTCACTAATTTCATCATTAGTTGACATTGAAATGATAATTTTTTACGATAAAAAAATTCTTTGTATAATCTATTAGCATGTGTTCTTATTTGTCTCCAAGAAATCTTACCAGGAAGATTATCCAAAACATCTCTTTCAATTTAAAGAAAATATTTTCATTTTCAACATCACATCTTGGATTTTCATTTTCATTTTCAACTTCAAAATGATTTTAATTTTCATCTTCATTTTCATCAACAAAATGGTTTTCATTTTCATTTTCAATAAAAGGATTTTCATTTTCATTTTCAACAACAAACAATTTTTTCATTTTCAACAACAAAACAATTTTTCATTTTCAATAAAAGTATTTTCATTTTCATTTTCAACAACAAAACTATTTTTATCTTCATTTTCAACAACAAGACGGTTTTCATTTTCATTTTCAACAACAATTTGACTCAAATCATGAACTCTACGAATATTATCAATGTCAACATTGTTATATTCTCCTCCTAGTTTCTTTAAATTCTATTTTTATTTTATTCAGTTGTAGATTTGGAAGACATAATTTCGATTTGTGCCTTAGGAGAGGGACCCAAGACCAGCATGTTTCATAATAGTTGTGATAGGTGTCGTTTATATATAATGTTCAATATTTTACTGCACAACCAATAGTTGTGATTTTAAAGTTGTTAGTGTTGATGATGACTACCCATAATTAAACCAAATGTATTCTTTTGATCTAAAAAGCAACCAATCATGTGATTCCACATCAACGCTCAATAAAACATGTTGTGAATGCACAAGTATTGTAATATCACTTTTTGGGCCTTCTTTGACACCCTCAATTTAAAAGCATGTCGATGTATAATCATATTTTATGATGTGGCCCAAACCCGAAGTTATGGGACTTGCCAAGTAAGTCATCAGAAAATTGGGAGTGGATTCGAAATTCCATAGAACAATTAGGCTAACGTAAGTTAGTGCTAAACGCCACTGGTCCTTCCCCATTAAAAAAAATTCCCATGCATTCAGTGCTGGGATTTGAAGACATACTAGGAGTAGTTTGTATAATCGTATTACTTTCCGCATTCACCTCTTGCAAATTTGCATCATCTACATCCATGGTCTCCTCAATGTTTTTATCTTCAATTGTCATGGAATTGGATGCACTTCAACATTATTCAATGATCGAATTGTCATTCTTCTATCTCTTTGTCTTTTTTCCTCCTTCTCTCTCTTTGCTTCAATTTCTTTAGGGGTCAATACATTCCTATCTTTCCTCTTATTATGACTATGTGATCCCATGATTACAAAATTTTGAAGAACAAATGAATATCAATAGTGGAAGTCTTCCTCCTTTATGCCTCCTTCAAATGAGTAGAAAATAAACACATTTCCACTAAAAAACTATCCCAATGATGCCTCCTTTCAAAAATTCAATTCAAATTGCAAGTTCAAGACCCTATAGAAGACAAAATTTGATAGAAAATAGGTAAAATTGTCACTCTTAATACCAGACAAAATGCCAAACCCAAGGTGTAATTTGTTTGACAAGAAAAAATAAAAAGGTCAGGGATAACCTGATCTCAAGCGCAGAATGTCGCATCCTGCCTATAACGGGATCCCGCTCATGAAACCAGTTCCGAAAGTTCATAGTTCTCTGCTTATTAAATGAGATCTCAACCTTTTCAACCAACAAAAATATGAAACGAGATCCCGCTTTGTAAAATTTGAATTTGAAATGAAGTTTTTGTTAATAGGTATGAGGGAAAGGGGGTTGGGGACTTGAACCTAGGGTTTGGA
Source organism: Sequoia sempervirens (assembly GCA_007258455.2). Taxonomy (NCBI): domain Eukaryota; kingdom Viridiplantae; phylum Streptophyta; class Pinopsida; order Cupressales; family Cupressaceae; genus Sequoia; species Sequoia sempervirens. Next base: position 23,943 of record VDFB02103783.1, on the reverse strand, counting down.
CCTATTTGGAATCAACAAGTTGAAGGTCTTGGAAATGTCACAAGAAAATAGTGACTGGGTATTACAATCAAGACCTTTTGTGGTGAATTTTTGACAAAATTAAAACCCATTATAGATGTGAGATAGTGTAACTCCAAATATAATTTTTATAATTGATTATTTTTTTCTTATTTTTCAATTAATTTCGATGAAACAGTCCATAAACTTGAGTTATCGGTTTTAGCATTTTAACAAATTTTATTAAAATATTTTTTTTTGAAACAAATTGCACAAAAGTACTCTCGGGACAATCTTTCAATTTAAAAAATAAAATGATAAGTTTAGGCTTCATCTTATGCATGATATACACCATAATTTTTCTAAACACCAACATGGCCAATAAAAATTAACAAAAAAAAATCAATAAAAAAATTACAAAAAATATGGAAAGCGTGCTTTAGTGAGTTACAAATATTTTCCCAAAAGGATTTAGAAAAATATGATTATTTAGGTCAAAATATGGATGATGTACACGTGCATGGTATAGTAAAAAAAAGTGACTTTTAAACAGTGAGTTTTAGAAATGCTTATTAAAAATCAATTTGTATCATCTAGGTATTGAAATAAATTACATATTTGGAAACTAGACTCTAAGTACTACATTTTATGATCAATGACCTTTTTTTAAGATTCCATCTCTAAGTACTTCAAATTTTAAGGTCAAATGGGACAAATTTTGAAAATCAGGGAAAACACTTCCACTTTTTGGCCAAAAAGTGGACTCAACTTCTTGCCAACACCCTCTATTCACTTTGTAACCGACCTACATATGTATTTATTGTTTCTTGATAATAATTTTTTTGATAGCCTATTTTTCTCATTAGGAGGCCTGATCAAGTGATCTCAAAAAAATATTAGAGAAAAAATGTCAGGGATTAGGGATCAGAGTAATTGCTAACATCATATCAATAGTAGATTAGGGATTAGAGAGACCTCAACAAGCTGATAGGCACCTAGGTACATGTCAAAGTTTTGGACATGACTCTACTATCATACCAAGATGATAAACCTTGAAATCTTGACATGTCGATAAAAATTCCATAAAAGAAAAACTAAAGCCCAAAACCAAGATAAAAAATGAAAAATAAAGAAAAGGGGGTCCTCCTTTTGCCAAGTCAAAATGAGGCATGTGCGTAAGGCACACCAACTATCATTATATAGACTTGCATAATTTATTTACCATTATTATTATTTTACATCGAAAAAATTAATAATCCAAGACTATTGATTGAGTAAAGTCCCTATTATATTTAATTAACCTATGAATTGATTATATTGATTTCAAATGACTCTAATACCACATTATTGTAAATCCATCATAATAATTTATTTTAGACATGTTTATTGAATCTCATAATTTTGTCAAACCATTGATTCTTGATGAATTGACAAACATAATAAAGATATTCTTGGTGATAATATTGATATTCATGCATACTATAAAAGACATCTTGCATACCCCCTATACATATAAGTTAGTATCCTATAATGGTTTTCTTTGATTTTTTTAAAATCTTATTTATAAAGTCTTCTATATGTGTCAGGCTATCAACACAAACCTTTATAAACATTGGCTCAATTGGTGGGAACTTCTTAGGTGACATGTATTTGAATGATAAAATGCAACCATGTGAATTTCTGGTTTAGTTCTGTAAACATGGGCCATAGATCTTATTGCAGTTTTATTGAACTATTGGATCTACCTAGACTTTAAAAAACGACAAAATTTTCTATGAGCACTAGAGACACATGAAAGTGACGGGTTCATACAAATTATTATCTAATTAAATTCTTGTAAAAGAAAAGAGTATCAACTTCCTTATAAAATCTCCACATGCTAACTTTCAATGAATTTAAATCTTATAATAATAATGAAGTTTGGTTAGTGCTTTCATAAAATCTAAAAAAAAATGTAAATTTTATAATAGCATCAATTGCTTCTTTGCAGGTGGCTCAATTTATTACACAATTTAGTCATGTAACAAAGCTCTATTATTTATATATTTCTAATTTATTTCTATAGTTTGTGTTTATTACCTTATTTGAAGTTTGAAATCACTAATATTTAATTTTTGTTATTCAAATCTCACAATCTTAAGCCAAGTTTACATAATCACTATCAACTAGATGGTTTGTAATTGATATAATGAACCCCCTGTTGGTAATGTTCCTCTTCTCATTTTATCTTGTTTCACTATGTGATAGTTTTATAATGCAATTTAATCCCTCATCATATTTAGACTTATGCTATAGTTTATATGTTTTTATTGAATTTCATAGATCTATTTGTAGTTTATGGGTTACAATTTTTAGTCACAATAATGAATGTTCACAATTTAAAGTGCTCAAGGTTTAGAACATACATGTTCATAATCAATAAATGTTAAAATTTATATTGAATAGGCTCATAATTCATTGTTAAAATCATGAATAACCATCTACTAGGTAGTTTATTAGGAATCAATTGCTTGGTAAAATATTGTAAGATTTGACAACAAGGGCTTCAATGCTTGAGACAAGCTATGTAAAATTTAATAAGATTGTTTGAGCCCTATGATAGAACATGTCATCATATAACACCTCCCTCAATTAATACTTAAAGAGCATACAAATACAACAAAAAATAGCTTGATCAACTTTTTAACATTTGCGTGTCAATCTTTTATTGGTTCTTTATTATGCAAATTTATGTCACTTTTTCACATTTTTATGTTCTCAACCAATAAGACCAAGACAAATGACGAGTTTATTTATTTTAATTAAGACCAATACAAATATCTTTGAGTGCATTTGATACCAAGGTAAAGTTATCTAATGTCATAAATCTACAACTTGGTAAAAGGCATCAAAATTAGATGGCAAGGGTTTTGAAACACACAAATATGTTGAGCAAAGTTTAATATCAATATTTCACCCAATAATTGACATGTAGTGACTTGTGTAACATTGTGTATATAAAGTCATTAAGCCATTGATAAGGTATAGAAATACCAATGAAATTGATGCCTGTAGTGTTGCTAGTAGGTTGTTAGCCACCTTTTAGTATAAGGGAACAAATTAAGAGTTCAGAGTTTGGAGATCACTGATCAGCTTCAAAACATAAAAAAGGAGCCTAAATGAAGGTTTCTTAATCTATAAAATGATCAAATAATGGGGTAAAATTTCCTAAGATCAATGGACAAGGATCAAACACTTTAGGTAATTTTCAAGCCATTTAATAAGCTTGTTTCACCTTGTAAGTGAAATGTATATCTCCCTTCATAATATAAAAAGTATTTGACATTGAGATAAAACTAAAGTAGGCACACATAGACTCTTTAAGGCAAAAGGGTTTTGATAACAATGTAGAACAAAGGCTCAAAGATTGCAATAAAGACAAGGAATGAGCTAGTAAACTTGAACAAAGGTTGAGTTTGAATAGTTCTATTGTAATCATAGAGAGCCCACCATGACTAACAAAAAATGACCAAAAGAAGACTATGAGCACCATTCTATTGGGTCATAATTGAGTGAGTTTTGCTACATGTACTCACGCTCTTTACAAGTTGAAAGATAATTCTTTTTTTTGCCATGTTCTAGTTATGGTTATCAATAAATTTTGGTACTCATCGACCCCTTTAATTATATCTTTATGAAAAATTTAAGTTCTTATTTGCCACCTCAATTAGAATTTCATGGGAAATTTAGGTTATATTTCACTATCTCATTTACAACTTGAAAGGAATTGAAGTTTTACTTCACCACCTCAATTTCAACTTCATGGAAAATTTAAGTTTTAATATCTAAGTTACAAATCTATATGAATTTAGTTTTTAATTTGCCACCTCAATTATAAATTTATAGGAAATTTAGGCTTTAATTTGCAACCTCAATTATAAATTAATAAAAAATTTAGGTTCTAATTTGTGAATTTGATTAAAAGTTGACTTGAATTTTTGTTTCACAATTTTCCATATTTCATATAAAACATATATTTGCATATAAATTGACCACCCACTCTATCATTTAAAATAAATTTAAAAAAAATTACAAAAAATATACTTCTACATAAAAGATTTAAGAAATCTCTATATAATTTTTTAAAAACTACTTAAATATTCATTCAAACAAAATATAATAAAAAATATATATTAAAAAAAAAATGAAAAATATCACCAATATACTCAAATAACAATTTCATCAATAATAATAAAACATGTATATATAAATTAAAGTAAAATATTTATATCAAGATTGACATTCAATAAAAATTCATTCAAATTTTTAGAGATAAAATATTTCATTCAACAAAGAAACACAAATTGAAATAAAAATAAGAGCTTGAAATAAAAATAAGAGCTTTCTATTTGTTCCTACAAATCTCCAACCTCCAAAACACTGATAGGTATTCACAGATTAACTTCTCAATATTTTAAACAATTTATTATTCAATTTTTCATAAACAAAACATTTTATTTAACAAGAAACACAAATTGCAAGTTAACCTCTCAATGTTTTAAACAATTTATCATTTAAATTTTCATAAACAAAGCATTTCATTCAACAAGAAACATAAATTGAATTAAAAACAAGAAGTTTCTATTAATTCATACAATTCTCCAACCTCCAAAACATTGTATCAGAACGATATATAAATGTTTCCTAATTGGATAGGTATTCACAGGTTAATTTCTCAAATGCTTTAAACAGACAAATTAACACAAACTAATTAAGACTTATCTAATGATCCAATTCCGCAAACTCTATATTCGCTATCAATCTGGTTTAGATTGATAGCAGATTCTTCATCCAACTCATTTTTCATGTTCGCCTGGTTTGGTCCATAGGATTAGTTACTTCTTCTACTTAACAAATCATTGCCTTCATTTTCTCCATTTGGCTGCAAGCTTTGACCATGAAGTCCATTGACTCTCATTCCCTTTTCCATTTGATTAATTTTTTGAGTTTCTGTACATTTAATCAGTTGGCAAGAACTTATTTTTTTGATTAGATAAGTAGGGAAGGGTCCCGATCCCGTACAAAACATTACATTAGAGCAGAACAGCCCAAAAAAATAGACTGGAGAACAACAACCAATCAGAAGCAACAAACACTACAACATAGAAATCAAAAACAAAACCACAAGACCAACAACTTAACAACAATAACTTATATTTTCTCTAGACACAATGACTTAATAAATAGATTTGACAAAGGCACCGTATCTGGTATCTTCTCAACACCAAATCTTCCTTTGCAATTTCTTGGAATGTAATTGAGTGATATAAACCAGGTTTTATTTTTTTAATCTGCTTTTATTCATCATTTTCTTTTACACTATTTTCTGTTGGGTCTCACACGCTACATGTATTCATACCACATTGCCCATATATCTCTGAATACGTCTTCATATCATATTGCCTACATCTACAATTAATATTGCTCTTGTGTGGTTTCTCTGTATGTGAGGATATGATTAAAATGTATTGGAATTTATCGTTGCATCCATAGTTTTATGGATCTTAGATTTGAATTAGTTGTAACCTGGATTGAAATCAAACCCTTAAGGTAAACGACAATTAAAAAATTGCCTGTCAGGTTGGGCCTGTTTCCCTAGAGGGCTGGGACCTTTATTTTTCGGCTTACCTAATAAAAAACAATAATTACAATTGAAGTTACATCAAGCATTTTTATGATTATATCAAATTATTTAAACTGGTTTAAAGATTCTTCATGTCCGTCAGATTATCACATCTAAAAGCATTAAATTTCTTATGTGATGATGAAAGAAAAACAACCCCACAATAAATTACAATTGAAGGTTATTCTTAAACACCATCTAGTTCAATAGAGAAAAGGTTAATTTTGATTGATAAAAATAAGACAAATATTTATCTTTTGAGTGTGGATGAGGTATAAAATTGCTATTGACCATTTGACAATTGAATTGAATGATGTTTAAACCAAGAGACAATTGAATTATAGGTTAGAAACTTTATAAAAGAAACAAGAATTCAGTAAGCAATTCAAACTAAATAAACCAGTTTGGAATAATTTATCATTTCCATAAAGCTATCAAATCCAAATTTGTCATGTTTCTCAAATATAGCCTTACAATAAACCCAAGTTAACAAATTTTACTAAGATAAATCATTGTTAACATTCAAGTTGAGATAAATGATAAATTTAAGACTATTACTTGATTAGATTAAATGTTCAAATATATCAAGAAACTTGATTACTAAACTTAGTTATTTTTTTTTAATTTCAAACCCTTTATAAATATTCAATCTATGTACCTAGTAAACAATTTTTGTATGAAATCTCATTTACTTAGCAAATTTATTGCATAAAAAGTTCTTTAAAAAACTATAAAAACTATCATATCTTTGAAGCTTGATTCAAGTAGCTTCAAAGAATGAGAATTCATCTCGATGTAATAAAACATTACAATCTAATTAAATAACCTATAGATGTAACGAAATATTAAAATCTAATGAAATATTAAGAAATATTTATTAAAACTAAGATGTCTTTTATTCCATGGTTTCCACTAGAGATGTGAATACGATGAAAATAAATAAATAAATTGGTTTAAGGGATTTATCGCATCCATGAATATATAATGATAAAATCATTACAATTTATAGAATTTGATGTGATGGGAATCTAGATGCAAGAGAAAAATAAGTAGGATTGAAACCTACTTGTTGGGTCCATAGAAAAACCATACCAAAGAAATTAAATCATGTGAGAAAGAATCCAAAAGTGAGAAACTTATGAAATGGAACCTAGACATATTTGAAATCTAGATGTAAGGATCAACTGTGTTTCAACCTTAGTCACACTCTACTTTCTTGAGTGACTCTCATGTTATTAATTGGTTTTAATCATGGTATGTTAATCTTCTAATACTTGTATCCTATACTTCTTATTCATGATAATAAAATATTCTTGTAAACCTTGTTCTATGATGAATGATGATTACCTAATTTCACGATTCTTTTGATGATTGACTTCATAGATTCATAATTGTAAGTTTGATATGAAATCTAATTTACTTAACAAAGTTATCAAATAGTAATCTCTATTAAATAATATAATTTCTTTGAGATTCAATTCAAGTATGAGAATTCATCTGGATGTAATTAAATATTACAATAGAAATTAAATAAATAAGATATTATGAAATATTAAAACTATTTTATGCCCTTTATTCTATATTGTCCACTACAAATGCCAATCAAATACAATAAAATAAAATAAATTGGTTTAGGGGATTTCTCATGTTTGTAAATCTATTATTGATAAAATAATCACAACTCAAGGAATTTGATCCAATGTGAACCTACAAACAAGAAGAAAGTAAGTAGGATTGAAACTTGTTGATAGGGTCCACAAACAACTCAGGGGTAAAATACATATCAAGGAAATGGTAATGTGAGAAATAATTCAGAAGTGAGAAACTTATGAAATGAAACCTAGACATATTTAAAATCGAGATGTAAGGCCCAACCATGTTGCAATGCTAGTTACACTCTACTTTCTTAAGTGAATCTCATGTGTTACTAATTGGTTTTAATCACGACATGCTATCTACTAATACATGTTGGTGTTTTATACATTTATTATACATGATAATACAATATTCTTGTAAACTTGATTGCACAATCTATCATATTTTCCAAGTTTGTTTGATTTTTGGTTCATTAGTGAGTAAATCCACAATTTCAAGAAAATTAAAATTTTCTCATACTAATGATACTACTAACTTTGATTAGGTATGGTTTCTTGGTAAGTAAATATTTATTATATTACGATGCTATCTATTAAATAATTATTTACTCTCATGCAAGTCTATATATCGTTACTAACCGTAGAATTTCCATATGTCACTTAAATGATATTCCAATCTAGTGTGATTCAAAATGGATTATGATTGTTAAGGAAACATTGAATTGAATTTTAGTTTAAACTTTGAAGTGGTTTAATTAAAATGTTGAAATCATGTTTTGATGTGAATATGTAATTTGTGGAAATAAAGTTAAATTATAGTCTGAAATATTAAGTTTGATTGGTACAAATTATATGTTTAATTAATGTGATTTAATCAAAATGGTTCATGATTTCATGCTATTTGCATTGATTAACTTGTGACTTTAGTATTTATATATTGACTTAGCATGTGTAGATTTACAACGAAGTTGTATTAACTTTGATTTTGCTATATATTTATCAATAAGATTTGATGTGACCATGGATTGTAAAGATAATTATAGGGATTTCAATGGGAGATGGAGAACCATAAGAACCCTAACCCATTACATTTTACATGATGAATTAATGGAGTTGCCTATGTATCAAACCAACACATCTATTCATCTTGACCATAAGTGGTTAAGAAACCATGTGGGAGCCTTGTTATTTCCACTTTATATGGTGAATTAATAGCGTTATGCATTTATAAAACCAATGTATCCATTCATCTTAACTATAAGCTGTTAAGACCCCGTGTGTGAGCCTTTTTTTTCCAAGTGTTCATACTTTCCTTTTATGTTATTACTATGATTCTAAATGTCATTTGGATGAATTCAAATATTTCATCCCAAAAATGTAAATGGATTAATCCTTGGGTCTAATTTTTTAATAGCCATTTTTAATATATTTATTTGTGATTTAAACCAAGTCATGGGTATCTTGTGGTGGGGTAACTTTTTGGGTTGATTTGAGTGTGTTATATATTTTTGAGTATTGCTACAACCCCCTTGGGAAGATCATGTAATTAGTATGTATGGTGGGCTTGTGTGTGGATTGCTTGGTCAATCCTCTCCCCAATGTTCTAACAAGTGGACTTTACTTCACTTGACATGTATTGAAATGGTGTACCCATGTGAATGCACATGCAAGGTATGCATTTGCATTAAATTTTTGTAAGAAGGAAGATAGATAGGAAAGTGGTATGACATGTGTCACCATCCTATTGGATGAGAATGTGGTACATGAATGCATAGGCATGTGGGATGCTTTGTGTCATAATCAAGTATTAGATAAATATGTCTGACACAACATTCCCATATAAGCCCTCTCTTTTGGATTTTGACAAGATAATCCCTCATTTTTATAAAAATCCCATTTGATACTTTGAGATAGAGAAAATTTGAGAGAGATCTTCCATAAGTTCTTATGAATTCTTGGATATTTTTGAGTCTTCTTTTGGGAGTTTAGTATGATTCCGGAGAAGGAGATTCAAAGTAGAAAGAATAGTCTTCAAATCCATTCAAGCTTACCTTGTGAGTTAGGATTCTTTCTCTTAAATGTGTTTTCTTATTGTTGCATATTGATGTGTAAAAATGAGTAAAAATGACCTATTTATTTATGTGTTTAAAATTTTATTTATGTTTTATGAGTTGGATGTTTTTGTATGGATTTTTGAGTTACAAGGGAGATTACAACTTATAGTATAATGGGGATTCTAGTCATTACCAATGGGGAGTCTTTGGTTAACACTTGTACAAGGATAAGTTCGCCCAAGGGTGAATGGGTCTTTGTACAGGGGTTGGAAAAATTAAAGTTTGTGTTTTTGGTTTGATGTTTGAGTTCTCTGTTTTAGGTTGCAGACTATGAATTCTGTGACAAATTTTTCCAGTTTTAGGTGTCCTAATGCAAGTGAAAATAGTGAACAAAGTGAGAAAAGTGACAAATTTTGGAATGCAATTTTGAATTGAAAATAGAATCTAAATGACTGAAAGACACTCTTGATGCAACTACAATGCAAGATGTATGCAGATTTAATGCAAAATTTGTGATTTTTAATGAATTTAAATGATGTAAACATGCAAAATTAAACCCTAAATGCAATGTAAAGCACACTAATGCAAAACACACTAATGCAAACCTATATCTATGGTTTTGAATGTCTCCAAATTAGAATTTAAGATGTACAAGGTCGGGTTCACCAAAATGAAACATATGAAAAGGGGAGATGGATAGGAGACGTAAAAATGAGGGATCTATACCAAAAGAAAAAGGGGGTGTCCACCTAATCACAAATCCAAATTTTCCATGTTCATTAGGAAGAGAGATAGTTCCAAAAATTATTAGAATTGACTTGCAACCCTCAAGGTGAGTCAACCGTAGGTTTGGACACTATGCCGCCCTAACTTCCTTATGACAAAAATGACTAAACAATAGTTTTGGGAGAATAATAAAAGTGCATTAATAATCAAAATTATGAGATCTAACACTTGAAACACGAAAGTATTATGATAACACTAACATAAACAACCATTAACTAGTAGATCTGAGAAGGTTAGGATGGTGTTTACCTGGCTCCAAAAGTGGGTTTTAGGCTTTGCTGAAGGACATTCACCCATGGGTGAATGGGTCTTTGTATAGGGGTCTAGAAATTATTTTTGTAGTCCTCAGATCCCAAATCTAAGCTTCTGATTCCCCCAGGTTTGACTATCGGAAAGCTGGAAATAAAACCTATAGGTGAGTTTCCATGTCTTGACAACTTTGACAACTTTGCAAAATTGCACTTTTGATATGATTTCAATCCTTCTTCACTTGTAAATTTGCAAACACATAAAGAGGAGAAAAATGTTAATTTTTGGTGGATAAGGGTTTTCCCAAGGTAAACCCTAGTTTGGTAATTAAACCTTGATAATGAAATGGTAATAAAATGATGGAAATGATGAATGAACAAAGCTTGTTGCACCTCACCGAACCCCTTTATGGTTTCCCTTAGAGGACTGAAGTCTAACACATCACTCTAAGGATTGGATCTTGCATTCAAAATGACTTGATTTCTTGACAGATCTTGATGCTTGAATGCTTGCTTAAAACTTGAAACCTACATTACAATGTTAGCTCAAAAAAATGCATGAACACACATGAATCTTGACATCATGATAGGATCTTAAATGTTGAAATAAATGAATGATAAATCTGCTCTCCAATGCTCTTGACAATAATCTTGGCTCTTGTAATGCTTGCATAAAGTGTGTTAGATTTGAATTGATTAAAATACCTTGTTTTATAGGCGTTTTCTTAATTATCCGATAATTAAACACCACAAGATGAAATTTGCAATTTGAATAAAGGTCATTAAAATTTCACCAAAAACATATTAAAAAATGGGATCCAAGAATTAAGGAGGACCCATTCTCCCTTGGGAAAATGGGTCCTAGGCCCTAAACCTATGACACACATTTTCCAAGATGTGTAATTAAGTGTATGGGTATGTGTAGGATCATGATGGGCCAAAAAGTGGCGATATGATGGGTATGTGTGGGGTATGTGGCTGACGACTTTTTTTTTACCCAAAATTGATGAAATGAAAAAGGGTTTTTAAAGGAGATTCTCAAATTTCCACCAATATAAATTATGTTTTACTTTGAATTTAATAAACAATTATTATTCATTTTCTATTTGAATTATGACTAAAGTCTTGATTGATAGGCGATTAAAAACATCTATACTTTCAAACAATATCACATTTTTGAATCCAAAACATGTGTCACATTCTATGCTTTGCATACTATAGGATTAAAAAAAATTGAATTTCATGAAGTTTTGACCAAGTTAAGGTGGTTAGACATATTTTTTATATTTTTATAAGTTATAATAAAAATTCATAATTAATTATTTACTTGGAAAAAATTACAAAAAAATATGCATCACATCGGGAGATGAGTCCTCTATTTATATCTAAAATCTTATAAAAAAATATTATCATTTTATTGTGGTTAGGGTGGTTAGAAAGACACCTACTTATTTTTTCCCTAAAATTTAAGTAGTACTACATTGAAATTTCAAATTTTCACCAAATAGATTTAAAATAAATAAATAAACCTAGTAGTTTAGAAACTACATTAAATTTGCTACAAATTCTATTCTTACATATTTTTGAAATAATATAGATAACTTATGATTGACCATAAAACCTACACCTTAATCCCTAAACACTAAGAGATGTACCTTGAACCCTATACATTAAACCCTAAATATTCACATTAATAATTAAACTAAAACTTGTGATCATAATCATAGTATGAGCTAAATACACTAGATCCAAATGAATTTAAGCTTATATTTAATTAACTAAGCTACGATCCCAATGAAATGTTCAAAATCTTGAAACCAAGAAACCATTAAACTAAGCATGAAATAAACCATGAAAGCATAAAAGAAACCTAATCTAAAACTCCAAACCTCATCCCATTGGGGGATTGGTGTCATATTGATATGGAATGACGACCCTTTCCCAATCCCTTGGATAAAATGAGTATCTAATCGAACTCCATTGATGAAAACTTAACTAAAATTGATAAAACTATGCTAAAGATGGATGAAAAAGCTCAATAATCGTGCAAGATGAATACAAATAGTATTCAAATGTGCAACATAACTTTTCTTTGACGGAAGTAGATCCATTTCTCTCCAAAAAGTGAGGTATTTATAGGAGAAAATTGTGAATCAAGGGCTAAGATTGATTTAATCAATTAATGGTCAAGATGAAAAGTGAGGTGAAGGCATGGATCGAGGATTCTCATCAATGGATGAGAATGCAAATGGATCAAAAAGTTAATCAATGGCTCACAATGATTCAAACAAACACACTTCCTAAGACTTAGGAAGTTTGTTACAAAGTTTGTTAGGAAAGAATATTCCCTTTTTTGGAGCTCAAATGGGAGAATATTCCAAAGGAATATTCCCATGCAAGTGGATGGGTGAGGGAAAATAGGAATTAGTTAATTAAAACAAAGTTTTAATTGTGCACTTGTTGAGGAATATTAGGATTATCATTAAATAATTGATTTATTTAATGAAAGGGGTTAAGTGACATTTAATTAAATGATTTAGATTATTCAATTAAATGAGAGGACATAAGGGGGTTTAAATTAAATAATTTGCATTAATTCAATCAAATAGGATGAAATTTAGTGTGAAGGGGTGAATTATCCAAATAATAGTGATTATTTGATTAACAGAAGAAATTGATGCATTCAATTAGACAATGAAGATTATTCAATTGAATGGTAAAAAAAAGAAGATGAATTTTAGGAAAAAACGATGTTAGTGATTAGATTCAAGTGTATAATATCATTAAGGACAATTTGAAGTGTCTACAAAACCTATACCCTCAACCCTAAATAATATACTCTCAACCATGAACCCTAAAACCTCAACTCTAAATTCTTCATAGAAATGCGAGTAAATTAGAGAGAGATAGATGGACAAGTGAGAGAGAGGGAGGGAGAGACAAAGAGAGGGAGGGAAAGAAAGATGGAGAGATATATAGAGGATTTTTTTATCTTTGTAGGAACATGAGAAAATTATAACACACTCACTCCTATGAAGATGAATTTTTTAGCATGGGGGAGAAATTTTAGTCCTAGAAACATGAGTGCATTATAACCTAGATAGAGATGTATTGAGAGAGATAAAGAGGTAGAGAGAGTTAGGGAGAGAGGGCAGGAGAGATGTAGATAGGGAGAAATAAGAGATAGAGATATGGAGAGTTAGGTACAAAGAGAAAAATAGATACATGTGAGAAAATGAGTAGAAAAGGAAGGAGATAAAAAGGGAGAGAGATGGAGATAGAGAGAGATTTAAGAAAAAAGAGTACAAAGGAGAGGAGGGAGGGAGGGAGTGGTAGGGAGAGATATAGAGATTTGGAGGGAGAGAGAAGGATAGAGATATTTTGGGGGAGGGATGGCGACACAAAGAGATGAATATTAATAGAGAGATATGTAGAGAGATATAGATAGAGGTGGAGGGAGAGAGAGCTAGAAAGTTAGATTCAAGAACATGATGCTTTTAGTGCAATCCAAAACACGAGCGTGTTTTTGCTTGTGCAAAACACGGGCGTGTTTTGCCTTGAACAAAACATGGGCGTGTTTTGTCTTGTACAAAACATGTACATGTTTTTGTTGCACAAAACACATGTATACATGTTTTTGCATGTTTTTGTTGCACAAAACACATGTATACATGTTTTTGTTGCACAAAACACATGTATACATGTTTTGTCTTGTACTAAGCACGCACACATTTTGTATTATACTTAGGCTTGGGTAAACCCACCAAAGTGGTTTACAATTTGAATGAGGAAGGAAAACTTGTAAAAAATGACCCCATGCCAAAAATTTTCATTCTAGGGGTTCGAATGAACTCATTGATTCGAACGAAGCAAAAAAGGGTTTGCTTGAACTAGGGTTTGAGTGAACCCATTTAATGCATGCACGAACAAAAAAAAATGAAAACCCCTTTTGGGAAGGGGGTTCGAATGAACCCTGGTTTGCTCGAACCCCTGGGGGTTAGAACTCCCCTGGTTCTAGCGAACCCCCTTTTTCCCGATTTTTGACTTTTGTTCAAAAAACCTAATTTTTTACCTTAGAATGAGCTATCCAACAAATATAATTTTAATATGTTTTGGTTTTATTATGTATTTATTTTTTAGTTTTATTAAACATAGGTTTTCATCAAAAAATAAGGTCTATGTTCTCCACATGTGGAAAAATCGCAGATTATCAATTTTTTTGAAAAATATGAGTGCACCAGATATTGAAGTGCTTGATCCAACAATTTTTTTTTAATTTTGATATATACAAAAAGAAGTTAGCATTAATGATGTGCTATGTCGAATTGTAATTGGTTTGACTTGAAACTTGATTAAAGAAAAAATATTCAATAAAAACTATCTAACCAAGTGGAAGCACTAGGTATCGAGTTACAAATCTAAATTGAAAGAATTAGAATTTTATCCTTCATGGAAAAAAGTTATGCGTTATACTGTGCACATCACTTTTTAAAATGCTATGTTTTTGAAAAAACTAGTTTTCATGGGAGATGGAAAAAGAAGTGCAATCTAATTTCAAAAATTTTGAAAAAAATATTTTTAGAATCTGCAGACAAAATGTGGCGAGACTCTAGTTTGCATCATTTTCAAATTCTTCATGGTTTAGTCGCTATAGGTGTCCGAATGTGAAGATTTAGTTAAAAATAATAATTTCAGTGTCCAGTTTGGCCAAAAATTGTAAACCACTATTGTGGGATCACCTGCTTTGATGGTTCATTTAATGCCTCATTTTGCATGATTTTTTCCTCTATTCACATTTCTCAACTTTCTCATCATTAGGTTTATACATTATAAATCGAATCTTAGCAAAATCACAACCATAATTTCACATGTTTTCTAAGCTTTCTAACCATATTGTTTTTAGATTTGAACTATATTAACATATTTATTTTTTATTTATTTCACTAATGTTTCCATAGCTATCAGAGACATATGTAAACTAACTTTTGACCTACTTGTCCAAATTCAAAAAAATACATAATATTATTCTACACTTCATTCTTTACACATTGGAAAAAATTTGTGTTTTTGATTATTTTGGTGCAAGTTATGTGATGCGCATGCTTAGTGATGTGATTTTTCAGGATGCATCCACTTAAAAAAATTATAAAAATTATACTCAATAAAAATTACAAAAATATACATTTTCTAGGACTCACTCTTAACGATATTTCTACTAGTGGGTTTTTGAAAATACTAAATGCAACTAAAAAAATTGAGGGGCGCACAACAAACATTTTCATATTTAGCTGAAAAAATAGGAACACTTTTGTGTGCACGAAGCATTTGATCCTCTTAATATTATCTATTTTTTGAAAAAAATAGTAGTTTATAAATTAGATTCAAAGTACTACAATTCTTGTTCTTTTGGTATCTTCAAATTTTGAGTGCATGAATCTCAAATTACTCCTCCAAGTTCAAGTTTAGCTAATTTCAGAAAATAAATGGCCACTTTTGACCCCCTTTTTGTGCAGGTCATCTTGATGCACTTACTCACACTTTCATTCGTTAAGACTCAAAATATATTTAAAAATGTGAAAATATCTATACTTATAGATTAACAAAAAGGGAAAAGGTAATCTCAACTATTAATCAAACATGTTTATCCAATAGACTGGAATATATGTAGCATTTAAAACTAAAAATAGACCCCCTTTTGGGTAACTTATCCCAAACTCCTTTTATGGGGGGAATTTTATATTAAATTATTAATGAAAGCCACAAAAAGTATTAATTAAATACATGTGCTAAGATCCATTTAAAAATAAAATAAAATTTAAAGGTAGTGAAGAATTCACTACACATGAGAGTCCAAACCTTGCCAAAAAAATTGCAAGATCATGCACTTAGTGTTATCCTAAATTTTTCCATGACTTTAGTCTTGAAGTTGATGAAATTTTTAAATAAAAATTATTAAAAAAAAAAATATTTATAGAGGAAACTCTCACAATTATAAAAAAGTAATCTATTCCTCACTACACTTTTAATAATTATTATTTCATACACACATTATGTCTTATTCTTGATTGATATGTATATTGAAAATATTCATAAGTTTCAAATTTGAAAATTACAATTTATTGGTTATATGTTTAAGAAATATTTTTGAATTTGATATTTTTTTTTGACTGGGCTAGGTTGGCCAAAAAATACATTTTTAAAAACTTTTAAAAAGTCACATTAAAAATAATAAAACTATTTATTTAAAAAAAAATATAAATAATATGTTCTGCATCTATGCCCATGTGTTCTTATATACAAGGTTTGATGAAAAATATTATTTTTTTCTCCAAATTATATTTGGTTGAACTAATACCTATTTCTGATTTTTTTGAAAATTTTGACAAAGTCTCTTTGAAAAATATAATTTTCACTAATTAATTTGAAACAATTCAAAATAAATAGTGGTCCATAAACTACATTCAATTTCATACAACCATCATTCTTACCATTTTTCATATTTTGTAGATAATTCTTTTAATTTATTTTGTGAAGTTACTTGAGTCTATTTTTTAGCACTATCACTGCCACTTAAGGGTGTTGTTTGGACCATAATGATATTACATTCACCCATCTATTAAGTTATGCTTTGATTTACGAACCAAAACTATTTTTTTATAGTGATTCATATTTCATGGGCTTTAGGAACTTTCTCTAACTTTTCTAGAGCAACCTGTCATCTCTAGTAATATAGTCAAATAGAAGTTTTGAATCACTCTCATGCAGATTGAGGAAATAAAACCATACTTCTCTTGCCAAGTGGGATCTAAGACTATCCCATATTAAGCATAGATACAATTGAGTAGACCATTCTTCTACAATCCAATCACCTTCGAGGTCCATTTTAGATTCAAACCAAGTTGTCTCTTTATGATATACCCTTATCTTTTCCTTTGCCAAGTACTAAGCACATTCAGTAAGAGCACAATAAGGCTCTTTAGTCTAAAGTGATTTATATTCTTTAGAAGAGTCAAGAGAAGAAAAAGTAGTTTATGGATCATCATCATGTTCCTGATCATTTTCAAGTTGGGGATAAAGTATGGTTCTATTTGGAAAAATACATCATTTCCAAGAAAAATCACATAGTACTTGGTGAAGCTTCTTTACTATGCACCTTATAATATTCTTCAGTAGGTGTTCGAGAGTGTTTTCAACTTGATTTTAAAGCATATTTCAGAACTCATAATTTATCGTCAATGCTTGAACTTTCTATAAGCTATCATATACCTAGATGTTGTTCCTAATTTTTAGCTTTTGGTTTATGTTCAATTTTTCAACATGAAGACTTCCAAGATCTACCAAGGTTCAACCAATTCATTCCTTATTTCCAAAAAGGTCAACTTCCACTCTAGGCCCAATAAATTTCTCGCCACAACATGTCTTAACTTTTTTCTTCTCTTTTAAGAGCATTAGAGTCCATTGCTTCTATTTTTAGTCCCTGCCTTAGGAGGAGAATGATGGCCAGTAGTAATTTTGCTGGGGTTTTTGAGTTTTTCCATTAAGGAAAAAACCTTGCCGCCAATAGAAACTGAGCAGATGGAAAAATTAAAAGAAACTATAAAATCTGAGATGGGCGAAAGAAGGGGTGAATAGGGTATCCACGTTGAAGCAGAGTACATGTAAGTAGTTGATACAATTCTGGTATTGCATGCATTATTCTGTTTTGCCCAAGAGAATACATTGCTTGTTTCTTGTAGACCATTTATTTGACCTATTCCTTGGCAGTTGTTTGAAACAAGAACATGATGAAGGCTTAAAATGGATGCTTGAAGCTTGTCCTATGCAAAGTTCAATCCTATGAAATGTGTCTTCCATTCTGCTTCATTATTAGTATTATGGCCTAGGTGTCAAGTTTCTGCCTACACAAAATCACCCCTACAGTCGTGAAGCGCATCTTCTAGTGGAGCTTTCCAGCAGACATCATTTTCTGAAAGTATAAAATTCCCAAACTGTTGCTCTGCCAAACAGGGTTCTAGCAATGCCCTCACTTCTTTGATCCCCGCAAACAATTTTCCCTTAGAACCATCTTGCATAGTTTAGTGCAATCCCCTGCCAATTGCTGTCAAAACAATTTGTATTGACATTCATCAAAACCTAATCAAAATCAGGTTTTTCTCACACATTGTGCTTCTAGTTGTCCTGGCAGACATTTCTATAAAATGTAAAAGCATATACGCTGCGTTTATCTCATTCAGCATTCAAACCCATCCATAATCTAATAGTACAACTGCAGAAGTTTAGCGTACAGGAATAAAAAATATGGCAGCAACCAAGCAAATGTTCATGTCAGTTGTTTACCAAAATGAGTGAATTAAAATGAATGGAGTACAACCTTGTAGTCATGAAGCTTGTGGATGCCGTTGGCGAGTGGTAAGAGATGGAGTCCTCGAGAAACCCCTTTTTGTTATGGGATAACCGTTAATGCTCATCAAATGCATCACGTCCTACTCTTAGGGATTGGAAACTGCAATTCATCTGTGTTGTGGATTTTATATATTTAGCACTGCAGCATGTTGATGGCATTTTCATGGCACAAAAGTGGGAAATCATGTCTAAGGCTGATTGTGGCAAGCTGTAGCTGGTAGTGTTTTCATCGTGGCTAAGGCATCAATGCTAGTAAAGGTAGGATCTACAGAGTCTCTTACATGCTTATAACATATAGACAATGTAAAGCCTGCTCATGTTGTTTCTCTTGTGCTTTAAGACTTTATGCCAAGAAAAACATAATTCCACATATTCTTCATAATAATTGGGGAAAATAAAATAATGGAGGTGCAAGGTCAGCCCTTATGCTTACCCATTGTTTCCACTATCCATGTGTATTTGTTTGTCTGAAAATGCACAAATACATATTTATCAGTAATTAAACTGCATGTTTTGCTTAGAAACTTGTTCAAATGTGTCCTGTCTATGATGAATGAGAGTGTTTCCCTCAGATGATTTGTAATGGTTCTGTTGGTAATCCAGATACATGATATAAAACTGTTTTCAAGACACTCGTCATTCAGATATCATTTATTAGACCTTTTTACTATAAAACCATTTCCACATCCTTTTCTGGAACTCCTTGGACATCTAAAATATGAATATCTTTCTCTAAAACTGTTTCAAGGCATTATTCATATGTAATCCATATCTGGATCTCAATTTTTTCTTAGTATACTTTGCCTATGAACCATGTACATTGTGTTGCTCTGAAATTGTGTTTGGCTATCATTCTTATGCTAATTTTGTTATCATTCAACCATACCAAATCACTATCTCAGATGTATAGATTCAATATGGCGACTAATTCATGTTGTATTTCAAGTAACCCAATGGCCCCAGCAAGGGTCACCATTTGATTCAATTTTTCAATTTAAGAGGTTGCTCAAAACTGTTCAAAGAGCTTCTTATGTGATTTCCATATACATGTCTCAACAGTGCAAAACTAAATCTGCTGCTTAAATCTATGTTTGTTTGGGTGCAGTTGAGTATTTTACCCATTGATCCCATATTATCTTAAGGCATTGGAGTTGATGTTAAATGGGTCTATGTTTATTGCATTGTTGGGTAGATTAATTCCATGCTTTGTTTGATTAGGTCTGAGATTCGAATTGGCCTCCTATTTCTTGCTTTCTGGTACTAATCCCACCCTGTATCAATTATTGTTAACACAATGAGAAGAATGGGTGTCAGAGGAATTCCTTTTCCTATTAATCAAGGAGGGAAAGCATTTTCATTTACCCCACAAATTCCTAAGTAGCAGAAGCTTAGCATAGACTTGAATGGGCATGTCATCTGTATACCTATGAAAACCCATGCTACAAAAATTCTTCGTAGGAAACCCTCCAAAATTGAATTACATTTCACTATCCTTTGGAAGGACAAAGTACTTAACTAACTAGTACATCTTAAGGCCCATGCAAATTGCACATAAAACTGAAGATTGTGGAACAGGGTTGTCCTCCAGTAAAAGATCTATAAATTCAACTCTGAGCTCAAGTTTTGATCCAGTACCTCTTGTCTGGGTTTAAGTTCTTCTTGGAACCAATTCATTTATAGAGATATTCGATTTATTTTGTAATTTGGGGTTAGTTTCTCTTCAATTTATCTGTGTTATATTTGTTTTCAGGGTCCAGTTTCGTACATTTTCATTCATTTTCCAATATAGGGTATGCCTATTTTATGAATTCAATATATGCCTCAGAATTGCATAATTTTCATTATATTTTGCATCAGCATAAAATTTTATTTGCTGTTGCTTTTACAAATTTGTAGGGCTAGGGAACTTTTCTACTACTTAAAAGGTGGAATAGTAGACTATGGAGAAGAGCACAATGCTCAATATGCCCATGCGCAATTTGGCAAGACTTGTGAGAAAGGTACATTTAATCTGTTATGTTTATGCATTATTTCCAGAGAATTATAATTTTTAAAATGTACAAATGTATTCATTAATATGGTGTGGATTTTCACAGGCCATTATCCTAAATGGGATGAAGACCATCCAGCGCACTTTGTTGGTCACTCTGCTGGCGTCCAAGTAATTAGAGTCCTGCAACAAATGCTGGCTGAAAAAGTAATCAAATGCCCATGGACCAACTCTTAAATTGTTTGTCACTTCAAAATTATCTCCAACTATGATGGATCTTCTTAACCGCTTGATCATCCTGCGGACATGTATGATTTTCATGTAAGTGCAACATGAGCAATTTTTTATATAAATCTTATTTGAGACCATTTTTTTGTTTTGTTTTGGGATCATGTATTGCTAATTTTTGCCTCTTACTGAATTGAGAAGAAACCAAAGCTTAATTTTTATTTGGCAGATCTATACATCAGCACACAACATCTTTTCTATGACCCATAAATTTGATCTTACAACATGAATAGGACCAAAGGTATTATTTTCCTGGTTGATAACGCATTTCTCTCCTAGAGTCATTTATTTGATGACTGACATATATTTTAGGCCTTTGTGAATGAATATGCTGTGACTGAAAAAGATGTTGGAAAAGGCAGTTTATTGGCAGGACTAGAGGAAGTTGGCTTTCTTATTGGATTAGAAACAAGCATGTCTATATCTGTTCCCCTATCTTCTTGTCTTATCAATTGCATTGTAGTTTAAACTTGAAACAAAGTTCTATGTTGAATGTAATGTTTGTGTTGCTTGATTTTGGCTAGTTTTGAGTTGGTAGAGGAAGAATAAAATATTAATCATGGTATTTTTGTTTTCTCTTTCTTTTTAGAGTTTATGAGTAGTTTCATCTTTTTAAAAAATGCATCATTCTTTATCTTTTATTCTCAATAGGTTCATTCATGGAGCACCATTAGATTGAAACAAACCAAAAATCTGATAAAAATCATAAATAGTTGTGAATTATAGCAATAAGATTAAAAGGAACTTTGACATCTAATAGTGATATTTGTAGGAAAACTATGAATATTGCTCAGCAGAATGTTACTGTGATTTTTGATAATCAAATGAATATTTTCTGACCGTTTCACTGGTTCTAGCAGTGATTTTGTGGAGATGGCAAGCTATGTGCCACTGTTTGTCAACACCAATGACCAGAGGTTTTTTCCTTAGTTATTATAGAAATGATTTTTTCTGACAATAAATGGTATGCATCCTAAACCCAGCACATAGTATCTCTGTACTTGACACTGAAGTCCTCAAGTTTAAACATAAAGGCCAAGTGATGGTGATATATGCGGTAGGCTGTTAGCCCTGTATGCAAACATTTGTAGCAGCTTTACCTAATTCAAAAAAGAAACCTAAGCAGTATAAGGTGGATAGGAGAATGATACTAAGTCTATTTGTTTAGTATATTAATATAAATTCTCTTCTTGGACTTACAACTTGGTCGGTGAATAGCAACACAGTATGGATCCATCTTTTTATGTCTGCAAATGCCATTTCTTCTACAAGGGACTCACACAATTCTATGAAGTAAGGAATGAGATTGTTACATACAGTCAGCTTTCTGCATTTTGTCGCCATCATTTTTGAAGTTGGGAATGCCTTTTGTAATTGGCTTTTTCCCCTTTTTTTTCATTTGGCTGGTAGCTTCAGAAATTGTATCATCCACTTCATTGTTTAGCCAAAGAGAGGGTCGTTCTGATGGTCACCTCACACCTGGGGGATGGTGTATAGGGACAGGCAACAGAGATCCATGTCACATGAGAGGCAATCCAACAATCCTTACACATAAAAAGGCTTACTGTTGAAACTGCTTGCTCCTGAAAATTTTCGTGATGAGCTTGCAAGTAACCCCTCCACTAAAAAGCGTTGCAAGAGTAGCATAATTATCATGCTGGAAAGTTTCCTAATTCAGAAGAAACACAATTGTAGTTTTTGCTTGTTCAAAGGTTTACCCAGCTTATATCGATACAAAGAGAAAGTTATGGTTTTGTTCAAGGTTGAAAATACATTTGAGTGTTGATGGCAACGACTTATTTCTGAAGTTGTAGCAACTGGGATTACACATGAATATTTAATTTTGACTTGTACGAAAGAGAGATCAATAATGCTCTATAGTTGTGGAAGTTGACTTCGTGGCTGTAATCAGAGAAGAGGTATATTTCACAACTATTTTATCAACAGTTCTTATCCCAGCCCTTTCAATCTTGCAGACAGTTGTTATACCAAACAATCATAATATCTTTGAATTGACGCATTAAAAGAAATGCAGCGGATTTAAACAATAATGATTAAAGATATAAGTAGGATTTATAAAGTGTTTTTACTAAAGAAAACATATATGCATCAAAGAAAACTTACAGAAAAAGAAGAAGAAGAAGATTAGATCTATGTAGATTGATCAAATTCAAGTAGTTGTTCAAGTTAGATCCAAAGTTGCATAACCATTCTATAAGTCATGTAAGTGGCACATCTTGACAGAAAATAGGCTTCTTTAGAGGCATTCATCTAGTCAATCCAAACACCTACATATTGACATATCACTTATCACTTATAGTCATTTGTCATAGCATATATTATTTTCATTAGGCTTCTTCAGCCCTGCTTTTCCCATTTGGCAGGGACTCCAGCTGCAGGACAGCACTTGTTTAGGAAAAGTAATGAGGAGTCATAGTGTATAGCATAAGATTTTAGGAACTTAGGATAAATTTATATTCTATTAATTTTTTATTTTTTATTTTTATTTTCATCTTATATAAAAATGTAAAAAGTTAAAATCAGTCTTAATTATCAAGTAATTCAATTTCTTGCAATTTATTTTTCATCTTGATATTTCAAGAATTTTTTCAAAATTATTAAGTATGTTTATATATATGTGTAAGTTTTTTCTCAAAATTAATCAATTTTATAGTATAAATTTTGTAAGAATTTTTTTCACCCCATTAATGTGAATACCTATAACTACTATTATATTTGATTCCATATTTAGGATTTGTAGTGCAACTTTACTTGTAGAAATATTAATTCTATGTTATCATCCAACTAATATTGACTTTCATTTTTCCCTTCACCCTATTTATCTTTTCTTCTTCTTCTTAATAAGATGCATTTTATCTTTTCTTCTTCTTCTTAATAAGATGCATCTAGATAATAACAA
>VDFB02103782.1:0-14688 GCA_007258455.2 Sequoia sempervirens | reverse complement strand
CCCAGATCGTCTGTTTTTTAAAAAAATAAGTTGTTTTTGAAAAAGATAGATTTTTGAAAAGTAGAAGCAGTAGAGCTAATAGAGACAATTTTTTTTAATCTTATTATGAAAAATCTGAGAAATGGGTTTTGTAGAGAAAGTCGTTCTAAGTAAACCTAGATTGTCCTTTTGTCGAAACACTAATATTTCACCAACATGCAAGAACCCCTCAAAAATAGAATCTATGAAACAGTTTTTTTAGCGAAAATTAAAAATATGTGTTTTATAGGGACTCGTGCTCAAGAGACTCAGATCCTCCAGTTTTTGAAAAAATAAATTATTTTGAGTAAATCCATATCATCCTTTTCTTGAAAAACTAGTTTTTCACCAAAATGCAAGAAACCCTAAAATTAGAATCCACCAAACAATTTTTTTTGGGAAAATCAAAATATGGGTTTTATAGGTGCTCGTGTGCTCATGAGACCCTAATCATCCATTTTTTGAAAAAATAAGTTGTTCTTGAAAAACATAGATTCTTTTGAAAAGTAAAAACAGTAGATGTAACAAAAGCAAAATTATTTGAATCTTTTTATGAAAAATTTAAGAAATGGGTTTTGTAGAGAATGTCGTTCTAAGTAAACCCAGATTGTCCTTTTTTCGAAAAACTAATTTTTCACCACTATGGAAAAATCCCTCAAAAATAGAATCCATGATTTTTTTTTTTCTTGGGAAAATCGAAATATGGGTTTTATAGGTGTTCAAATACTAAAGGGACCTAGATCGTCCGTTTTGTGAAAAGGATAGATTTTTTTGAGAAGTAGAAGCAGTAGAGGTAACAAAAGCAAATTTTTTGAATCTTTTTATGAAAAATCTGAGATATGGGTTTTGTAAAGAATGTTGTTTTTAGTAGACCTAAATTGTCCTTTTCTTGAAAAACTAATTTTCACCAACATGCAAGAACCCCCACATAAATAGAATCTACAAAAGAATTTTTTTGGGGAAAATTGACAATGGGTTTTATAAGTACTTGTATGCTAAAGAGACACAGGTCGTCCGTTTTTCGAAGAAATAAGTTGTTTTTGAAAAAGATAGATTTTTTTGAGAAGTAGAAGTAGTAGAGGTAATAAAGGAAAATTTTATGTATCTTTTTATGAAATATCTGAGAAACGAGTTTTGTAGAGAATGTCGTTCTAAGTAGACTCAGATCGTCTTGTTTTGAAAAAAAAAAATTCCACCAACATGCAAGAGCCCCTCAAAAATAGAATCTACAAAACATTTTTTCTTGGAAAATCAAGAATATAGGTTTTATAGGTACTCGTGTGCTAAAGAGACCCAGATCGTTCGTTTTTGAAGAAATAAGTTGTTTTTGAAAAAGATAGATTTTTTTTTAAGTGGAAGTAGTAGAGGTAACAAAGGAATTTTTTTTTAATTTTCTTATGAAAAACTTAAGAAATGGGTTTTGTAGAGAATGTCGTTTTTAGTAGATCTAGATCATCCTTTTCTTGACAAACTAATTTTTACGACCAACGGCAAAGAAAACTCGCCAAAAAGCAGAGATCCTCTACAGAGAAGATTGTTTTGGGAAGAGTCAAGGTTTCCTCAGGTGCTTGTTTGCTCAAAAGCCAATAAAGGCCATTTTATGAAAAATTAGTTGTTCTTAGAAAAAGATAGAGTTTTGAAAAGTAGAAACAATCTGGTGTAAAAGGAAAAAAAAAACAATCTTTTTTATGAAAAATCTAAGAAATGGGTTTGAAGAAGAGTGTCGTTTGAGTGAGATCATATCAGTCTTTTTTTCAAAAACTAGAAATTTTTGCACCCAACATACAAAACTCCTCAAAATGAATCTCTGGAAACAAAATTTTTTGGGAAAATCAAAATGGAGTTTTTAGGTGTTGAGTGTCCTCAAAGAGGACACAAATGCTCCATTTTTTGAAGAAGTAGTGGTAGGCGTATGGCAGGAGAATTACCTGGATTTTTATGAAAAATCTGAAAAATGGGTTTTATAGAAAATGTTAGTTTGAGTAAAACCTAGATCATCTTTTTTTCAAAAAACTTATTTTTCACCAACTTGTAAGAACCCCTCAAAAAAAGAATTTATGAAACAATATTTTTGGAAAAATTGAAAAATATCGGTTTTATAAGTGCTCGTGTGTTGAAGAAACCCAAATCGTTCATTTTTTGAAAATATAAGTTTTTCTTGAAAAAGATAGATTTTTTTTAAAAGTAGAAACAATAGAGGATTAGGCAAATATTTTGAATTTTTTTTATGAAAAATATGAGAAATGGGTTCTGTAGAGAATGTCATTCTGAGTAGACCCATATCATCCTCTTTTTTAAAAACTAATTTTTATTAACATACAAGAACCCCTCAAAAATAGAATCTATGAAAAAATATTTTTTGGGAAAATTAAAAATATGGGTTTGATAGATGCTCATGTTGTAAAGAGACCTAGATCGTTTGTTTTAAAAAAAAATAGTTATTCTTGAAAAACATAGGTTTTTTGGAAAATTAGAAGCAGTAGAGGTAACAGAAGCAAATTTTTTGAATCTTTCTATGAAAAATCCTATACAGTGTATCAAACAAATATTTTTGATTTTCCCAAAAAAAAATTGTTGAGTTATAGCCCCACATAGTAAAACGCTCCTGTTTGAGTTTTTGTGGGCATTTTGGATTGCACTGTAGTTGTTCATTTTGTATGCATATTTTCTATCGCCTTTCGCGAACCTTCATTTTTTGTTGAGATATAGCCGCACTTAGCAAACCGCCCGAGTTTGAGTTTTCGTGGGCCATCGATTAAATTTGGTGACTACGCTTGTGGATTAGACTATAGTTGTGCATTCTATATATGTATTTTCTATCACCTTTTGCGAACCTTCATTTTTTGTTGAGTTATAGCCACATTTAGGAAACTGCTCATGCTTGAGTTTTCATGGGCCTTCGATCAACTTTGGTGATTGTGATTGTGGATTGTACTATAGTTTGCATTATGTACTCATATTTTTTATCACCTTTCATGAACCTTCATTTTTTGTTGAGTTATAATTTAGGAAAAAGCTCGTGTGTGATTTTTCATGGGCTATCTATCAATTTTGGTGACTACGATTGTTGATTACACTGTAGTTGTGCATTCCATATGCGTATTTTCTATCGCCTTTTGTGAACTTTCATTTTTTCTTGAGTTATAGTTTAACCTACGAAATAGGTCATATTTGAGTTTCTGTGGGCCATCCAGATCAGCCATGGGTGACTATAGATTTATTGGATTTGCATTCAGTTCATCAATTAATAATACCGCGTATTTTCCTTCAGCGCTTTTTGTTAACGCCGGGACTTTGGTTGGAGTTAAGCGTTTGGGAAACCGCTTTAATGTGTTTGGGATTTTGGTGGGCCGGTGAATCAACTTGCTTAACCGTGGATTACAATGTAGTTGTCAATTCTATACACATATTTTCTATTGCGTTTCGTAAACCTTCATTTTTTTGTTGAGTTATAGCCGCATTTAGGAAAACGCTCACATTTTAGTTTTCATGGGACATCAATTGACTACGATTGTGGATTACACTATAGTTGTGCAATCCATATGCGTATTTTCTATCGCCTTTCGCGAACCCTCATCTTTCGTTGAGTTATAGCCACACTTAGGAAACCACTCGTATTTGACTTTTCATGGGCCATCAATCAACATTGGTGACTACGATTATCGATTGCACTGTAGTTGTCCATTATGTACATGTATTTTCTATCGCCTTTCACGAACCTTCATTTTTTTATGAGTTATAGCCACATTTAGGAAACTGCTCGAGTTTGAGATTCTGTGGGCCATCAATCAACTTTCGTTACTACGCTTGTGGATTACACTGTAGTTATGCATTCCATATGCATATTCTCTATCGCCTTTCGCGAACATTCATTTTTTGTTGAGTTATAGCCACAATTAGAAAAATACTCATGTTTGAATTTTTGTAGGCCATCAATCAGCTTTCGTGACTACGATTGTGGATTGTATTGTAGTTGTGCATTCTATTTGCATATTTTTTATCACCTTTCACGAACCTTAATTTTTTGTTGAGTTATAGCCGTGTTTAGGAAAATGTTTGTGTTTAAGTTTTCGTGGGCCATCAATCAACTTTGGTGATGCCATTTGTGGATTACACTATAGTTGTGCATTCTATACTAGTATTTTCTCTCGCGTTTCGAGAACCTTCAATTTTCATTGAGTTATAGTTGTACTTAGGAAACTGCTCATGTTTGAGTTTTCGTAGGCCATCGATAAAGTTTACTAACTACGATTGTGGATTGCACTGTAGTTGTCCATTATGTACATGTATTTTCTTTCGCCTTTCGTGACCCTTGATTTTTTGTTGAGTTATAGCCGCATTTGAAATGCTCAGGTTGGGGTACTTTCATGTAGACCATCGATCAACTTTGAGTGACCTCTGGATACATTATGTTTGTGCATTTTATACATGTATTTTCCTATATCTCTTTAACTTCGAAGCCTTTAATTTTTTTTCTTTAGTTATAGACTCATTTAGTAAACCGCTCATGTTTGAGTTTTTGTGGGCCATCGATCAACTTTGGTGACTACGATGTGGATTACACTATAGTTGTGCATTTTATACACGTGTTTTCTATTGCCTTTCGTGAACCTTTCTATTTTGTTAAGTTATAGACCAAGTTAGGAAACCGCTCATGTTTGAGTTTTTCTCAGCCAACAATCAACTTTAGTGACGCATATTTTTACTCGCCTTTCACGAACCTTTATTCTTTGTTGATTTATTTCCATATTTAATAAAACGCTCGTGTTTGAGACTTCGTGGCCCATTTATCAACTTTCGTTTTCCATTCTGTACACATATTTTCTATTGCCTTTTGCGAGCATTTTATTTTAGTTTAGCCGCATTTAGCAAACCGCCTGAGTTTCAGCTTTCATGGGCCATCAATCAACTTTGGTGACTACGGCAGATTACCAAGAGTAGTTATCATTCTATACATGTATTTTTCTATCTCGCTTTTGCCCAAGCGTGTTTTTGTGGTGAGTTGCCGTGACATTTAGGAAACATCATGTTTCAGTTTACGTGGGCCGATCAAATTCATTCAGCTTCAGCTTGCTTGAATTACGCTATAGAAGCATTTCTATATGCATATTTTCCCATTTCCTTTTGTGAGCGTTTGAAGTTTTGTGAGTTATGGCTGCATTAAAACGCTCATGTTTAGAGTTTTCATGGGCCATTGATCAACTTTGGTGACTACGATTGAGGATTGCAATCTAGTTTTCTA
Organism: Sequoia sempervirens; assembly: GCA_007258455.2. Classification (NCBI taxonomy): domain Eukaryota; kingdom Viridiplantae; phylum Streptophyta; class Pinopsida; order Cupressales; family Cupressaceae; genus Sequoia; species Sequoia sempervirens. The sequence goes on along the minus strand of VDFB02103782.1, from coordinate 9,428 downwards.
TTTTGTACATATATTTTCTATTGCCTTTTGTGAACCTTCACTTTTTGTTGAGTTATAGTTGCACTTAGAAAATACGCATGTAGAATGGACAACTATACTGCAATCCATAATCGTAGTCACCAAAGTTGATTGACGGTTCATGAAAACTCAAAAACGAGAAATTTCCTAAGTGCAGTTATAACTCAACAAAAAATGAAGGTTCGTGAATGGTGATTGAAAATACATGTATAGAATGTACGACTATAGTGTAATCCACAATCGTAGTCACCAAAGTTGATCGATGGCCCACGAAAACTCAAACACGAGTGTTTTCCTAAATATGACTATAACTCAAATAAAAATGAAGATTCACGAAAGGCAATTAAAAATATGCGTACAAAGTGCACAACTATAGTTAAATCCATAGTCGTTGTCTCCAAAGTTGAATGATGGCCCACAATAACTCAAATACGAGCGGTTTCCTAAATAAGACTATAACTCAACAGAAAATGAAGGTTCACAAAAGGCTATACAAACTACGCATACAAAATGGACAAGTACAGTGTAATGGACAATCGTAGTCACGAATGCTGATCGATGGCCCACAAAAACTCAAACACAAGCAATTTTCTAATTGAAGCCATAACCCAATGAAAAATGAAGGTTCATGAAAGGTGATAGAAAAAACGCGAATAGAATGCACAACTACAGTGTAATCCACAATTGTAGTCACTAAAGTTCATCGATAGCCTACGAAAACTCAAACAAAGGCCTTTTCCTAAATTATAACTCAACAAAAAATGAAGGTTCGTGAAAGGTGATTAAAAATATGTGTACAAAATGCACAACTATAATACAATCCACAATCGCAGTTACCAAAGTTGATCGGGATGGTCTAATAAAGGGGTCCTCAACATGAGGCTTTGGGGTTACTGGGTGAGAATCCCAATAAAGGGTGAAGGTTTTGCGGAATGTGGCTAGAAATACATACAAAACAACCGCTGCAATCCGGCCGCCGAACCAAATTCCACCTACGCACCACCCAAAACCTCAAACCCTATGGGTGAGGCTCTCTGCCACGCGACTATAACTCAACAAAAAATGAAGGGTCACGAAAGGTGATAGAAAATATGCATATAGAATGGACAACTAAAGTGCACTTCACAATAATAGTCACCAAAGTTCATCAATGGTGCACAAAAACTAAAACACGAGCAGTTTCCTAAATGAAGCTATAACTTAATGACAAATGAAGGTTTGCGAAAGGCAATAGAAAATTTGAGTACAGATTGGACAACTGCAGTGTAATCCACAATCATAGTCAGCAAAGTTAATTGATGGCCCACGAAAAATCAAACACGAGCGCTTTACTAAGTACGGTCTTAACTCAACAATTTTTTTTTGGGAAAATAAAAAATATTGGTTTTATACACGTGTATAGAATTTTTCATAGAAAGATTCAAAAAAATTGTCTTTGTTACCTCTAGTACATCTACTTCTCAAACAAATCTATCATTTTTGAGAATAACTTATTTTTTCAAAACGCATCGACATCTAAAGTCCCTCCACGTCGCCTCCATAAAACCACATACTTCACCTTCCAAACAAAACTAAGTTCTAGATTCTATTTTGAGCTGCTTTTGTAAGCAGGAAAATAATTTTTCAGCAAGATCTGGGTCTACTCAGAATGACATTCTCTACACCATATTTCGATTTTCTCAAAAATAATTGTTTCGTAGATGCAATTTTTGAGGAATTTTTGAATGTTGGTGAAAAATTAGTTTTTCAAAATTCGTAGATTCAATTTTTGAGGAGTTTTTGCAAGTTGGTGAAAAATTAGTTTTTCAAAAAGAGGATGATCTGGATCTACTCAGACTGACATTCTCAAAAAGACCCACTTCTTAGATTTTTCATAAAAAGATTCAAAAAATTTCCCTTTGTTACCTCTACTACTACTTTTCAAAAAAATATATCCTTTTCAAGTACAACTTATTTCTTCAAAAAACGGACGATCTTGGCCTCTTTAGCACACGAGGACGTATAAAACATATATTTTTTATTTTCCAAAAAAAATGTTTCATAGATTCTATTTTGAGGGGTTCTTACATGTTGGTGAAATTTTTTTTTTTTTGAAAATAGGACAATATGAGTCTACTCAGAACGACATTCTCTACAAAACCCATTTCGTAGATATTTCATAAAAAGATTCAAAAAATTTGCCTCTGTTACCTCTACTACTTCTACTTTAAAAAAAAACTATCTTTTCAAGAACAACTTATTTTTAATGAAAAATGGATGATCTAGGTCTCCTTAGCTCTTGAGCACGTATAAAACCCATATTTTCGATTTTCCCAAATAAAATTGTTTCGTAGATTCAATTTTTGGGGGTTTCTTGCATGTTGGTGAGAAATTAGTTTTTCAAAAAACAGGACGATCTTATTCAAAACGACACGCTCTACAAAACCCATTTCTCAGATTTTTCATAAAAGAGATTCAAAAAAATTGCCTCTCTTACCTCTACTGCTTCTACTTTTAAAAAAATGAACGATTTGGGTCTCTTCAACACACGAGCACCTATAAAACCATTATTTTCGATTTTTCAAAAAAAAATTGTTTCATAGATTCTATTTTTGAAGGGTTCTTGCAAGTAGTGAAAAATAAGTTTTTTGAAAAAAGGACTATCTGGGTCTACTTAGAATGACATTCTCTACAAAACCCAGTTCTAAATTTTTTTATAAAGGATTCAAAAAAAATTCCTCTATTACCTCTACTACTTCTACTTCTTAAAAAATCTATCTTTTTCAAGAACAAATGATTTTTTCAAAAGACAGACAATCTAGGTCTCTCTAGCACATGAGCACTTATAAAAACCCATATTTTCACTTTCCCAAAAAATTGTTTTGTTCCCATTGCTCTTGTTATGAAATAGTTTTTCAGTGAGCATCTATATGACGAGTATTGATTCTTTCTGCCAGTGACATTTCAAAATTTTCTATAAAAAATTCAAAAATATTGTTATTCTGACCAAGGTAGAATTTTAGAGAAAACTATTTTTCAAACACGACTGGCCCATTTAGCCAAGCATCTATAAAACCCATATCTTCGATTTTTCCAAAAATTATTGTGGGATTCTGTACAGGAAAAATTATTTTTTGGAAAAAGGCCGATCTGGGTTGACTTAGAACGACATTCTCTACAAAACCCATTTCTCAAATTTTTCCTAAAAAAACTCAAAAAATTTGCCTTTGTTACCTCTACAGCTTCTACTTTTCAAAAAAAAAAAATCATTTTCAAAAACAACTTATTTTGTCAAAAAATGGATAAATAGGGTCTCTTCAGCAAACGAGCAGCTATAAAACCCATATTTTGATTTTCCCAAAAAAAATTGTTTCGTGGATTCTATTTTTGAGGGGTTCCTGCATGTTGGGGAAAAATTAGTTTTTCAAAAAAAGGACGATTTGGATTTACTCAGAACGACAATCTCTACAAATCCCATTTCTTAGATTTTTCATAAAAAGATTAAAAAAAATTGCCTTATTACCTTTACTACTTCTAGTCTACTTTTCAAAAAAATCTATCTTTTCCACGAACTACTTTAAAAAAAAAAAAATAGACGATCTAAATCTCTTCAGCACACAAGCACTTATAAAACCTATATTTTTTATTTTCCCAAAAAAAAAAGTTTCGTAGATTCTATTTTTGAGAGGTTCTGTATGTTGGTCAAAAAATAGTTTCTCGAAAAAAAGACGATCTAGGTTTACTCAAAACAAAATTCTCTGCAAAACCCATTTCTCAAAATTTTCATAAAAAAGATTCAAAAAACTTGGCTCTGTTACCTCTATTGCTTCTACTTTTCAAAAATATCTATCTTTTATAAGAACAACTTATTTTTTCAAACAACGGTAGATCTAGGTCTCTTTAGCATACGAGTACCTATAAAACCCATATTTTTTATTTTCCCCAAAAAAATTGTTTCATAGAGTCTACTCAGAACGACATTCTCTACAAAATGCATTTATCAAATTTTTCATAAAATGATTCAAAAAAATTGTCTTTGTTATCTCTAATACTTCAACTTTTCAAAAAATTCTATCTTTTTGAGGAACAAATAATTGTTCAAAAAATAGACTATTTGGATATTTTTAGCACATGGGCTCCCATAAAACCCATATTTTCGATTTTCCCAAAAAAAATTGTTTCCTGGATTCTATTTTTGAGGGGTTCTTGCATGGTGAAAATTTAGTTTTTCGAAAAGAGGATGATCTGGGTCTTCTCAGAAGGATAGTCTATATAAAACCTATTTATTAAATTTTTCATAAAAAGATTCAAAAAAATTGCCTTTGTTACCGCTACTACATCTACTTTTCAAAAAAAAATTCTTCTTCAAGAACAACTTATTTTTTCAAAAAAAGGACAATTTCAGTCTCTTGAGCTCACGAGCACCTATGAAACCCATATTTCGATTTTACCAAAAAAAATTATTTCGTGGATTCTATTTTTCAGGAGTTCTTGCATGTTGGTCAAAAATTCATTTTTCGAAAAATGGACGATATGGGTCTAATCATTATAACATTCTCTACAAAACCCATTTCTCAGATTTTTCATAAAAAGATATAAAAAAAGTTTCCTTTGTTACATCTACTAGTTCTACTTTTCAAAAAAATCAGTCTTTTTCAAAAACAACTTATTTCTTCAAAAAATGGAGGATTTGGGTTTTTCAGCACATGAGCACCTATAAAACCCATGTTTTCGATTTTATTAAAAAAAAATTGCTCTCATAGATTCCCATTTTGAAAGGTTCTTGCACATGGTGAAAAATTAGTTTTGATCGATTATCCATTAACGACATCCACTACAAAACTCCATTTCTTTGATTCCTATAAAGATTCAAAATTTATCTATTTACTTCTATCGCTGGCTTCTTCAAAAATCTATATTTTCAAGAACAATCCTATAATAGTTTTGAAAACGACCAATCCAGGTCCCTTGTCACTTGTCAACCATTAAACCTTATATTTTTATTTTCCCAAAAAATTACTTCTATAGATTCTATTTTGAGGGTTCCCTTTGTATGTTGGTGAAATAAGTGTATAGAAAGCACAATCGCCAATGTAATCCACAATCTTAGTCACCAAAGTTTATCGATCGCCGATAGAAACTCAAACATGAGCAGTTTCATAAATGCGGCTATAACTAAACAAAAAATGAAGGTTCGCAAAAGGTGATAGAAAATATGCGTATAGAATGCACAACTACAGTGTAATCCAAAAGCATAGTCACCAAAGTTGATCGATGTCCCATGAAAACTCAAACACAAGTGTTTTCATAAATGCGTCTATAAGTCAACAAAAAATGAAGGACCGTAAAAGGCGATAAAAAATATACGTAAAAAATGCACAATTATAGTACAATCCACAATCGTAGACACCAAAGTTGATCGATGGCCCACAAAAACTCAAACATGAGCGCTTTCCTAAATGTGGCAATATAACTAAACAAAAAAATGAATGTTCGTGAAAGGCGATCGAAAATAGGCTTACAAAAGGGATATCTATAGTATAATCCACAATCGTAGTCACCAAACTTGATTGATGGCCCATGAAAACTCAAACACGAGCGGTTTCCTAAGTACGGCTATAACTCAACAAAAAATAAAGGATCGCGAAAGGTGATAGAAAGTATGCACATAGAATGCACAACTACAATGTAATCCACTATTGTAATCACCGAAGTTAATTGACGGCTCACGAAAACTCAAACACGATCGTTTTCCAAAATGCAGCTATAACTCAAAAAAAAATAAAGGTTTGTGAAAGGTGATTAAAAATATGCATTAAAAATGCACAACTATAGTACAATCCACAGTCGTAGTCATAAAAGTTGATCGATGGCCCACAAAAACTCAAACACGAGCGGTTTCCTAAATGTGGCTATTATAACTCAATAAAAAATGAAAGTCCGCAAAAGGTAATAGAAAATACTTGTATAGAATGCACATCTACAATGTGATCTACAATCGTAGTCGCCAAAGTTGATTGATGGTGCACAAAAACTCAAAAACGAGCATTTTTCTACATACAGGGGTCTCTTGGGCACATGAGCACCTATAAAACCTGTATTTCAATTTTTCCCAAAATAAAATTCTTGTGTAGATTCTATTTTTGAGGGGTTCTTGCATCTTGGTAAAAAATTAGTTTTTCGAAAAAAGGATGATCTGGGTCTATAAAACCCATATTTTTTATTTTCCCAAAAAAAATTATTTCATAAATTCTATTTTTTAGGATAGTAGTTTTTCAAAAAGAGGTTGATCTCGGTCTACGCAGAATAACATTGTCTACAAAACCCATTTATCCCATTTTCAAAAAAAAGATATAAAAATTTTGCCTCTGTTACCTCTACTACTTCTACTTTTCAAAAAAATCTATCTTTATCTAAAACAACTAATTTTTTCAAAAATCGGACGATTTGGGTCTCTTGAGCACACGAGTATCTATAAAACCCATATTTTTTATTTTCCCAAAAAAAAAAAGTTTCATAAATTCTATTTTTGAGGATATTAGTCTTTCAAAAATAGGATGATCTTGGTCTACTCAGAATGACATTGTCTACAAAACCCATTTATCCCATTTTTCATAAAAAGATTCAATAAATTTCCTATGTTACCTCTACTAATTCTACTTTTCAAAAATTTGATAAAACCGATATTTTGATTTTACAAAAAAAAAAAAAAATCGTAGATTTGATTTTTAAGAGGTTATTGCATGTTGGTGAAGAATTAGTTTTTCAAAAAGAGGGCGATCTGGGTTTACTCAGAACGACATTCTCTACAAAACCCATTTGTCAAACTTTTCATAAAAACATTCAAAAAATTTCTCTCTGTTATCTCTATTGCTTCTACTTTTAAAAAAATTCTATCTTTTTGAAAACAAGTAATTTTTCCAAAAAACGGACGATCTGGGTCCTTTTAGCACATGAGCAACTAAATGCAGCTATACTTCAACAAAAAATAAAAGTTCGCAAACAGAAATAGCAAATAAGTGTATAGAATGTAATTTTTTCAAGTTTGCTTAATATGATTGTGGATTGTACTGTAGTTGTGCATTCTGTACGTATATTTTTAATCGCCTTTTACGAACCTTCATTTTTTTTTGAGTTATAGCTGCATTTATGAAAACGCTCGTGTTTGAGTTTTCGTGGGCCATCAATAAACATTGGTGACTACGATTGTGGATAACACTATACTTGTGCATTCTATACACATATTTTCTATCGCCCTTCATGAACATTCATTTATCTTCGAGTTATAGCTGCAATTAGGAAACCACTCGTGTTTGAGTTTTCGTGGGCCATCGATCAACTTTGGTGATTACGATTTTGGATTGCACTGTAGTTGTTTATTTTGTATATTTATTTTATATCGCCTTTCGTGAACCCTCATTTTTTGTTGTGTTATAGCCACTTTTAGGAAACCGCTCGAGTTTGAGTTTTCTTGGGCCATCGATAAACTTTGGTGATGACGCTTATGGATTACACTGTAGTTGTACAATCTATACGCATATTTTCTATTGCCTTTCACGAACCTTCATTTTTTGTTGAGTTAGAGCCGCATTTAGGAAACAGCTTGTGTTTGAGTTTTCATGGACCATTAATCAACTTTGCTGACTACGAATGTTGATTGCACTATAGTTGTCCATTTTGCACGCATATTTTCTGTCGCCTTTAGGAAACCGCTCATGTTTGAGTTTTTAGTAGCTATCAATTGACTTTGGTGACTATGGCCAGATTGTTCTATAATTTCTATTCTTACATATATTTATCACCGCGAACCCTCATTTTCAGTCAAGACACAGTCCTACTCTAAAGCAAACCCACCGCATCTGGCCTCACGTTACATCAAACTTCGCACCGCCAACTCTGTGATCACACTCAACACAGCATTGCATGGTACATACGCACGCGAACCCTCCATTTTGTTGAGTTATAGCCGCGATTTATGAAGCCACTGTTTGATTTTGGGGCCATCGATCAACTTTAGTGATCATGACAGGGTTACACTATAGGTGCATTCTATACAATATATTACTAACATGTAAGAACCTTGTAGAATCTACAAAACAAATTTTGGAAAATTGAAAAATCATACCTTATTAAAGTTCTGTCTCAAAAGGTCCTTAACGTCCATCTTTTATCAAACCAGCTCGTTCTCGGAAGCATAGATTTTGGAAAGCAGCTTATCGTGAGGCAACAGCCATCAATTTTGAATTTTAGAAAATTTGAGAATAGGTTTTAGAGAATGTCGCTTGGTAGACTCCAGAGTAGTCCTTTTCGCACTTTTGACCAACATCAAAGAACCCCTCAAAAATAGAATCCACGAAACAATTTATTTTTGGGAAAATCGAAGTATGGGTTTTATATGTGCTCGTATGCTAAAGAGACCGAAATCATCCGTTTTTTGAAAAAATAAGTTGTTTTTCAAAAGGATAGATTTTATTGAGAAGTAAAACCAGTAGAGGTAACAAAAGTAAATTTTTTGAATCATTTTATGAAAATTTGAGAAATGTATTTCGTAGAGAATGTCGCTTTGAGTAGAAACGGATCTTCCTTTTTTCGAAAAACTAATTTTCACCAATATGCAAGAACCCTAAAATAATAGACTCTACAAAACATTTTTTTTGGGGAAAATTCAATATATGGGTTTTATAAGTGCTTGTGTGCTCAAGAGACCCTAATCGTCCATTTTTGCAAAAAAAAAGTTGTTTTTGAAAAAGATAGACTTTTTTGAAAAGTAGTAGTAGAGGTAACAGAGGAAAACAAAAATTAATGTTTTAATGACAAAACTGAGAAGTGGGTTTTGTAGAGAATGCCACGCTGAGTAGACCCAGATCGTCTTGTTTTTGAAAACATATTTTTCATCAACTTGCAAGAACCCCTCAAAAAAAGAATCTATGAAACATTTCTTTTGGAATAATAAAAAATATCAGTTTTATAGGTGCTCGTGTGCTGAAGAGACCTAAATCGTCTATTTTTTTAAAAAATAAGTTTTTCTTGAAAAGTAGAACCAATAGAGGTAATAGAGGCAATTTTTTTGAATCTTTTTTATGAAAAATATGAGAAATGGGTTTTGTAGAGAATGTCGTTCTTAGTAGACCCATATCAATTTGTTTTTGAAAAACTAATTTTTCATCAACATACAACAACCCCTCAACAATAGAATCTATGAAACAATACTTTTTGGGAAAATAAAAAATATGGGTTTTATAGATGCTCATGTTGTAAAGAGAATCAAATTTTTGCTTTTGTTAAAAAATAAGTTGTTGACAAAGATTTTTTTGAAAAGCAGAAGCAGTAGTGGTAACAGAGGCAATTTTTCTAAATCTTCCTATGAAAAATCCTATACACATGTATAAAACCCATATTTTTATTTTCCCACAGAAAATTGTTGAGTTAAA
>VDFB02103781.1:0-24276 GCA_007258455.2 Sequoia sempervirens | reverse complement strand
AGGTTGAAGATCCATTGAAGAGCAATATTGGAGAAATTTATCAAGTTGTCAAAGTTGTCATCTACATTGCAAGAACACAGAAATTCACCTACAGGTTGCAATTCAGTGTTTCAGACTCAGAGATTTGGCAAGAGATAAGCTACAGGAAAGCACTAGAGGATACCAAAGTTTCAAATAAACCCTAATACTGGGACTAAATCACCACTTGTGGTGTATGAGTCCTAGTATGTATATTTTCATACTTTTTATGTAGATCCCAATTTAGCAGCTTTCCAGATATGGTTTCGGCTCAAACCCTAAACTGGGACTAAATCATCCCTACTAGTGTATGAGTCCTAGTGTGTATCAAAAATAAGTATTTCCAAGATTTAAGACCTTTTTTCAAGCCCTTTCAAGTTTCCAGGTGCACCTCTATACTTTCTCAATTTACTGTTATGATTTGAGTTCATTTCTAGGTCATTTGCTTAAGTCTACATATCAACTTCATTTTCTTGTCTTTCCAAGCCCTTGCTTGGTGGTGAACCCCCTTTATACCTTTATTCATACCAGGTAGGACACCTTATTGCAAATCTCTTTCATTTATTCCATCCTTGGATTGATATCTCTAAGGTTTCCTTGAGTGAAACGTAAGGAAAATAAGTGGAGAGGTCCTAAACCCTAGTTCTATCTTCCAAAGAGATTAAGTCCCCCACTTCATTTTTTCTAGGTTTCATGTCCTACTCCTTATCCATTATCTGGGAAAGAGAATATTGATTCTTCACAAATCCCACTTGATTATTCTTCCTCCTCCAATTCATGTAAGAAATATTATAAAATTCACTCTTTTTATGTATATCATCGAGTGTATGGTCATTCCACCATGAATGCTATGCCTTGAGTACTAAATTACAACTTATTGATTGTGGTTCTCTTCCATATGTTGGTACACCTAATTATTCTAAATAATAATGATCTCTCTTCAATCATGTCACTCCTCACTATGTGGAATTTGTAGCTTCATGTGTTTACTCATTTTCATTCATAGTGGTATAATGTTGAAGATGAATTACTCTAAGAGGGGGTGAATCAAAGTAATGTAAAATTTTCACTTGACTTACAACTTGAACTAAGACCTTGAAACAACTTTATGTAACCTTTTGAATGTAGAGTGAGTGAACATGGAAAAATCAACAAACTTTAACAACAGAATGACTGATCACAAATACTTTACATAACCATGTCAAAGCATAATTGTAATTGTTCATATTATACAACTTGAACAATTATTTTTCAATGCTTTATTTTCACATAACTTGATGCATAAGTTTGAACACTTTTATGACAGATTGAACATTCTACTTTGAACTCTTACAAAATGAGACATTAAACATGTATCAGAGCATTTCATGAAACAACTGGATGCATGACGTAATGAAAACTTACAAGATAAGAACAAACCACATAAAGAGAGACATGGAATTTTGTTGAGTGGAAAACTTTCAGAAGAAAACCACTCCAAAATTCCTTATAGGTTACTTCAAATCTATTTACAATATATATTTTAAAGCACCAACTTTCTCTCAATGAAGCACCAACTCCTCTATTTTTCAAAGTCTCAAAAGATAATACATAATTTTCAATAATGCCCACTAAAATCTCTGTAATCAAATAAGAGATATAAACCTTTTAAACTCTCTCTTTACCCATTTCAAATACAAATGATATCACTATAATAACAATTTGTGATGTGCTCAAGAACTCTTGTTCTCAGCCATACAAATTCTCACCCCTGAGAAATGGCTTACAACAATATATTTATACAATACAAAATAGTTCAAAATGGATTCGAAAAAGGAATAACTGAAAGATATTCGATTCATCATTTTTGAACAATGAAACTCTATTCGTTAATCAACCAACTTTCTCAAACTAATCCTCAAAGCAACAAATGTAGTTAGGGTTTATAAACAACCCCAAAAGCCATACATCAAATTCCATTTGAATCTCAAAACAACTCTTCAGAAGAGATTAACAACTCTCAAATCTTGATTATGAAATAATGCATTTCAAATCTGTTAACAAATGCAGAGAACCAGAAATAGAATACCCGAATTTGAGTTCCCCAAAACTGTCGATCAAGTCTCTCTTCCATGTCGGCTCCAAGCAGCTAGGGTTTTTGCTTCAGCAAAATGTTAGTTGCAAAACTCATTTTTCCCTATCAAATACAAAACTCAAGTGAATAATGTTGTCAAATCCACAAAATTAATGATATTCAATATCATTTGAAGTCCAAAAGAAACATCATATTGAATTTTGAAGTCCACCAACAATCACTGCCAAGTCAACCCCATAATGATAATGTTACTGCCAAGTCATCCTTAATGATGTTATGTCGACAACATGATAAGGCCGACAAATAATAAGTTTGGTGTTCTGCTGTTAAGGCCAATAGTCATGTGTTACATGACTTTAAAAAAATATAAAGGTTGATAGAAAATAAAGGTAAAAGAGTTATATGTCATATATGATATGGTAGACGCCTGATTACATTTGATTGCCTTTAAATTAAACACTTTCCATTAGAAACAATAGAGGCTCGATAACTATCAAGGGAAAATAAACTATATACTGAAACCAAGTTGATTCCATGTAAAATGCAAGTGTCCATATTTAAATCATAAAATGTTACTTTGAAGAATCCAAATATTAACAATGCCAAGTCAAAGCCATGTGAACTGATCATAAACATGAATACCAAGATCTCTAAAAGATTATCTGAGATACCAAACAATACCAAAGACTTCTGCACATGAATTCCTCTGTACTTTATACCAAAAGTAAATGATATGAAAGTGAAGCTCGAGCACAATATAATGTGTGCTAGTGAAACAATAACTTTCACCTTATCATGTAAGCACCAAGAAATGCATGAATGTTGTGTGCATATAAATAAAGTTTGATAAACTAATTGAGCATAAAGATGTAGTCATGAAATCTGAAACAAAAATATACCTTCACTAAAATGCCATCACTTGAATGTGCAAGACAATCTGCACATGGAGTCAACAAGTTCAGTACCACAACAATAGAGCTGAAAGTAAATCTGCATCATAATGCTATTCATGAACAAGATATTGAATTCCAAAACTAAACAAAAGCCAAAAGACAAGTGTGCCAAGCAAACAGGTATGCCAAAATAAATGAACTATGTGTCAAGATACAATGCCAAAGTACTATGAGTTTCTAATGCCATGTGTGAATAAATGAAAGTATATCAACCAACCAATCAATTGTTTCATCAAGGAAACCAAAGACAAGCTGAGAAGTCAAGGAATAATGTTGTGTGCAACCATATTTTATCTTTGGTAGTTATACAATAGTATTTAGCATGGTCGTCCTTACCTTTACACTTGGGGGGAAAGGATAACTAGTTTTGGGAGGTGTGTATTATTTTCAAGGATCCCCTTTACCACTTATTTTCCTTAAAACTTTAACAAAGAAAGTCTATTGACATTTTAAGGGGGGCATATCACACTATCCATTTTATTGGTGTCTTGTGAGATTTGACTTATTGACATACCCCCTTTTTTGGTACTGGTGGTGTTATTTATAATGCTCTCTGAGGAATGTTTATCAATTCATCCCCTATTATTCTAAGCATTTATTTTTCCCCCATGACGTTAAACTTTTAAGTTCTCCCTAAAGTGTGATTGGGAAAATAGTCCATGGATTTAGCATAACGAATCTTATTGATCTATGAACTATATCATTTTTATATGGCCACCCATCATAACACAAATTGATTTCTAGTGGATCCATGTGTTTCATGAGTCAACTAGCACAATGTAGCTTGTTAGCATTATGAAACCTATCATATTGCATAGCCAACTAGCATAATGTAACTTTCTAACCTTGTGAAACCCATCATATTACATAGATAGGTCTAGTATAACATAGCTTTCTAGCTAATAGATCTATGTATCTCATCATTTTAAAGCTTGTGTATGTTGTACATTCAATTGATGATGTTGGTATTTGAGACAACCTTATAGACTAAGGTCTCTTTATCTTGCTGACTTGAATCTTTATTTTTTGTGTACTTACATTTGTTGTTCTTTGTTTCATGTGTGTTATGTTTTCTCTACGTGTGTATTATTTTTTCCTCCTATATTTCACATGTTTGGTTCATGTATTTGGTGTGTTTTCTTTATGTATTTGGTGTGTTTTATCCATGTATTTTGTGTGTTTGCTTCATGCATTATTTGTATGCATTGTGTTTTCTTTATATATTATTTTATGTGTACTAAATTCATTGTTTATTTATTTCTCTATCTTATGTGATATATCTACTGAACATGATTTTCTTCGCATTGTAGATTGATGGTATTTTAAGTTGGGGCCTTGTGCACCCCTCAACTTGGTGTTATCATATATCTTCATCATTTTGATAAATAAATATGTCTTATCCTTACTTTAGTGTGAGCATGCGCATAAGTTCATAGTCTCACTAAAGTGGAGACTAAATATGGTATCATAAGTTGTCACACTTGAAAATTTCACATTGGGCTTAGCTCCCCCTATATGTCTATACCCAACTGTGCTCTTAAATTATTATTTTTATGATTATCTTTAGAAAATCAGAATTAAATTAGGAATTATTATTTAATATTTACTTAATGATACAAAAAGGCCTAAAACAGGTCTAGACTAGGGCGTTGCACCCCTGTCCAGCCTATTTTGGCCTAATTTAAAATATGTTATTGTCAATAAATTTTAACATTTTTTAATTTTATTTGTCAACTTTTGATAATTATTTTTTTGATAAATAAATAAATGCATATAATACAAGCCTTTTTCACCATTTAAAATCATAACAATTTTGGAATTACAATTGAGCATCCTAAAAGTAGTCAAAGAAAATTTAAGGGAAAAAATAGCAGCATTACTATAGTGCTTTCATCAATCAAGATCATTTTTACAAGACATTAAGAAGAAGGAAATATTTTTTTAATATGAACAAGGAGCTATTATGATAAATCATACCATTTTTATAGAGATATATGAGTTATCCTCTACATGCTAGCTACAACTATCTATTATGTTTTGTGAGATAGCCTCTTGCAGGTTTATTGAGCAATCTAATCACCCATCAAGAAAATTTTGGTGGAAGCTTGTGGTGTGGCATCACTTCATAAAGGATTTTATATCAAAGGTAATTTTATAAATTATCATTTACTACTTCAATTAATTATTGTTCATTTGACCTCTGGCCAATCTAGGGCATTCCCTCTTCATCATCATCATTTTTTGTACGTGGAGGTTGAAACATGAAAATCGGTTTTGACTTAGGCAAGCCCCTATACAACACAACCCCTCCCCATCTTTTTATGTGTGTAAGGCAGATTTGGAAGTTTCATCAACAGATAGTCACAAGAAACATAGGTCAAACTACAACCTACTTTTTAGAGTTTTCAAATCTTGAAAAAGAAACAACTCAGGACTAGAGTGCTAGCATCCTTGTCCAATCAATTTAAAATCAAATTTCAATCACACATTCCTCTCTATATCTCCTTATCAAATCTACAATTGTTCCAATAGTTTTCATTTTTGTCTATGTGATGAATTACATTTTTAGATCTAGGGTTTTATGTCAAATAGAATTTTTAAAACAAACATGAAATCTATCATCTGTGTAACTCGAAAGGACCAAACCCTAGGATATTGGCTCTCCCTCATGGATGCTAACCAATCATCAACCCTAGTTAGTTTTTGTAAAATCCCCATCTTGGGCACAATAATTTTTTTTAATAATAATGCACATCTTCCAACTTAATCAATTGAGAACCTTCCATGAAGCTTAATAGTGTTCAATACTTCTCCATTCCCATGGTGGGATCAACTCATTATTGCCAAATATACACTTTCACAAAAGAGTGATACAACCCTAGGGTTAAGGTCTTTCCTAGACCTACGATCTAACCCTCAAGGGTTCATGATGACCCTGCCTATGTATCCCCTTGTGGGAATTAGAAGCATCGTAGTTCACCCCACAATGATAGAGGGAGTTCAGTCTCTCCTCTTGTATGAGATCTATTATCCCACCTTTAACCCATGACTATTAGTTTAGTACATGTAAGCTATCAACATAGTCAATTATAATATAATGATAATAATATTGCCATCAAGTGTTGGGTCCATACCAAACAATACCAAACATTAGTGTACAAATATTCACAATATTCAAAAGGGGAATATCATACCATAATCCCAAAGATCATACACAATATAATTCACGAGCATACCTCCATATACACAAGCTAACTAGCTCATACACATCACTAGTATAACAGTGACTGGATCATACACAAATCTTAAGTATAATGATGATTAGCTCATGCATACATCACAAGTACAAAAATGATTGTCTCATACACATATCACAGTTATATTAGTGATTGGATCCAACATATATCACAAATACACAATGACAAGCACTAAACATACATCTCAAATGCACACTAATGAGCTCCAACATACATCACAAATACATAGTGGCAAGCTCCAACATACATCACATCCACAATGGCTAGTTAACACATCACATTGGCTAACACATCACAATGGCTAACACAATTACATAATGCATCCCAGATAGAAAGAATATTGGTGCATTGTGCACTACACCATGGGTCATATCCTTTCCACCGATCTTCTGCACCATTGGACAAATGGGAAGAGGATTTGGTGCATCCCATACTACACCACAGGTTTGTCCTCAACCCCACAAGGATAATTATATAGTCTAAAAATTGAGAGGGGATTCGGTGCATCTCATAGTACACCACAAGTCAGTCCACCATCTCAAGGGTTTCCCCAAGTAGTGAACCTACCAAACATGGTGGATTTTGACTTTAATTACCTAAAGTCCATCAACAACAAGTCTATCCATCTAGGAAGAAGTAGCTCCTGACATATACCACCTTGTGACCTTAGTGATATTGTCAACTATCTTCTTCACAATCCTAGGTAACATTTGGCATTGGTCATTTTTGTGCTTGCCAATGATAGCTAGTGAACCCTCTCAATATTGTGGTTAGCCCCGGATTATCGTTACCCGCATGGATGGGTCCCTACCCAGGTGCAACCACTACAACTGTATCATAACCAGTGTGGCCTACTACCATGAACTAGGTGAATACTGACTAATCCCTAGCAATAGCCCAGACATCGGTCATTGGCATGGTCCAATGACTGTCTATCACTGCTCAAATATCCCAGAGGTTCACTCTTGGGCAGGTCATACATAACACGAATCACAATCTCAATCCATAGATACACGAGTCTATACATAAACACATAGATATGGAGTTGAATTACACAGACACATAAGAGATACATGGAACAAACACGAGATGGACTTTACCCATCATATATGTATAATCAAATACCCATTATAAAGTAGTCAATCTTTGCTTATTATATAAAAGCGTATTATGTATTAAATACACAATATTAGATTCCCTTAACTTGTTCATACCCATCTGGTACCCATTCAGCCTCAAACTGAAGCCTACTAAAGGGAGAAGGTCAAACCAATCAGGAACAACCCCAACCCTTGGAGTTATTCCCCCTAAACCCTCCCCCTATGGACTTGAGGTCATAGAGGCATCCTTCACCCAAGGACAACCTACGTTCCCACTTCCAAACAGGTCAAAGTCACACATAGTTATCCTTACAAAGTCTCTCAAGGATACCTACACACAAGTTCCCATAACCCAAGGTTTCACTCCCCCTTAAGCATATCGAAGTCTCAAATTAAACTCGACTCATTATTATTCCTAATCCAACTTGAATATCCCAAGGTTTCATTAACTATTATGTCTTATTACAACAAGGTTCCTTTAAATGACTCCCAATAGTTAATAGTGAATAATGATAAGTAGGGAATTCCAACACCATCCCCAATTTAGTAATTCTAAATTATAACACTTCCATCAAATGATTTCAAGATCTTTACTTAGACTTCACCACCTTCCTTATTTGTAAATCAACTTAGACATCCCAAAGGGTGGTCTTATTAACCTAGGGGCTTGGTTTATTACTTTACATGGAATTACTTTGGTTTCCACCAACCCATACTTCCATATGCAATTCACATAATAGATTTAATATAAAGGTTCTTATAGTAAAGGGGTCAATGAATATCTTGAAGAACTTCCAATAGTGTTTATAACCTAGTTTATGTTTAATCAATGATTGAATCTTACTTAAGATGTTGGAAACACTATATATATTGGACCAATATATGAGAACATAACCCATATATTATTCTTGATCTTCTAATTTCCTTTACTCTATCGTGCAAACTTACATTATTATAATAGTCTAGTTCTTAGATTGGTTAATTTATTTATACTATGGACGTGATGGTCTTCAATAAGGTCTCAAAAGATGTTGGATAGCATAATATCATAGGTTTATTTGTTATCATAATCTCAACAACATAATCAATTTAAATGATAGTTACCTTCCATTTAGTATGTAATCATGTTGTGGTTCAATATAGCTCTAATATCCTTCATTCGTTCGTATAACAATTCTCATAACAAGGTTATTATATTTAAGAGGTTGTGGTCATGTAAAGCATTTGCCATGATATCAATGGATTATTAAAGCACCAAATTCCAACATTAAAGATATGTTTAATAAAGCATGGTTATAGCACCACTAATCGTTTCTTATATTATTATGTAACTACCAAGAAATTAGACACAACACACTATGCACGTAAGGTCTTTCAAGCTCAATGGTTAGTCCTCACTATTTAGAATTCAAAAATTGTATGAACATATCTTATGTCAAACACTTTAGAAGGATATAAATAATAATGGATTTAGGCACCAATTAAATCAATAATATATAAATATACCAACTTTAATTTATCAAAAGTTTTCCCACTAATACATGCAGATTTAAATAACCCGCCCTTTATTCTCTCATAACCATGTTTTTATAGATTATTTAAAATAGACTATCACAAGCCATTGAATATCATAGCTTTATTTATTATGATAGAAATATATTCGAAAGTTATCAAGGATTATCATTCTTCTTAAGGTTGTCATGCCTTTCTTATTAATTCCTATGCCAATGTTTCAAACTATATATTTACAAAATATGAAATCCCAACCACAACAATTGTATAGTGAATAATAATTTTACTTCCAAGTTAACAATGTGACCCATTACACATAACTCCCTTGAAAAAAAATAAAATACAATATGTCTATTTGTATATAGACCTGTAAGGGGGCTCACCTAGGCACATACCTACAATCTATGACACTGAAGCACATCTAGGTTTATGTGTAGTATAAACAAGAGATTTATTACTTCCATTCTGCACCAATTATATTATGCTTAAGATCAACTACTAGTGTAAACCAAGCTCAAGCATTAACCATAAATTACCTCCTTACAAAAGAACAAGGCAAAGGGAAGGAACTTATCTGATGGGGATGCCTATGCCATCAAAAATCTCTATCCTTTATACTTCACCAGATGTCCATACCCTGTTTTAGACTCTCATAGTAGCACCGACAGGGACGATGTTGGCAACAACTATCGAATTTGGCTTCACAACTGCCACTTGCTTGTGCTCACAAGTTTCTAAAGCCTTTTCAAGAAATCGATTTGGTGCATATCCTGCAACTATGGTATATGTGACACACTTTTTCAGACAGATCCTTTCCTTCTCACATAGATTTTGTATTCTCTCTCTTTTCCCCCATAATTCCTCTATCCCTTTTTCTTTGACGAGCCTATTCAAGGGCTCTCATTATGACATAGTTAAGGATGATGTTGACAGCAGACGTGGAATTTGGCTTTATACCTACCAATCGCATTTGACTAAAAGTTTCTAAGGCCTTTTCAACGTATCCATCTTGCGCATATCCTGCACTCTTTGCATTCCCTGAGACCACGTTTCCTTTCCCAGACTGTGCACGTCCTTCCTCTGCTACCCGCTACCTTTCATTCCCATGTGATTCCTCCTTCCCATGCCCCTTTCTCTCCCTCTGGGTGTCTACGTCTCTTTTATTTTCCTGCATTCTCCACGACATCACATTATGTGATCTTTCTCACAATTTCCGCCGCTCATCCTCTACAATTTCTTCTTATGTTGCTCACGCTTTTCTTCTCCTCACATCCTGCATATTTTCACCGTCCAAGGAAAGGGGGTGCCATGCTTGGTAATGGCACGACCCCTCTATGGTCAATCGTTCCCTCACTTCTACCATGCTCTACGCCATTCCTCTAATTAATTTGTTGTCCCTTCTTGTTGGGTTGCTTAGGATGCCCATACTTTATGTCCAAATCTGTTGCCCAGGCCTTGACTAATAGGTTTTGCTTTATTTATTAATTATTTGGTTATCCACGTAGTGTCCACGTGAAAGACATCATGAAAAATGGAAAACAATAGTTAATGAGTTTGCAGGAACAGTACATCTAGATTTCAAGTGATTCAAAGATCAATTGCAGGTGAAGGTGTATGAAGACACCAATTTTAATTGTCATAATCAGCACAATTGAATTAAATTCTTATATCAAAGTACAATAGCATGAGGAATAGTACTTTCTAGAAATGAATAAACTGAATTTGAAGATTGTAGATCAAACAATCATTGGCAAGTAATTTGACGAAGGATTTTGCAAAGAAGAATTTTCAAAGATAGAATTTGATCATTGTGAATTCCTACCATTGTATTAGTAAATAGATGATTGTAAATGGTTACCTAACCAGACTTTAGGTTGAGATCCATCTTTTCTAGATGAAAATAATTAGCATAATTAATTTAAGAAGGATGTTTGACTGAATAAATTAATTATGGTTTGTCAGAATAAATCAACCGTCAGCCACCTCATATGCTGTCTATAGCCGCTTAGTGTCGTCTTCAGCCACCCCATGCCATTCACGTTGCACTCTCACCTATCCATTATAAATGATTGATACAACTCTATGCTATAGTAAAGTCAGCATTTATTATCAGCATTTATTATGTATTTTCCTATAAAATTAAAGTGATAAATAGATTTCTTAGCGCTTCATTTCAGCAATCAAATTGAGAGTATCTTAGTGCTCAAATTCTGAGTTCTCTATCTTTCCAATCCATAGAAAACATTTGATAGCAATAAAAAGACAAATATCCAAAACATGTCTCTTGTATGAAAATATATCGTTTTCTTAGCATACACTTGCGACCTAAATTAGCATGGCTCAATTTGAACTCACGTTTGACAACATGAATCTGTTAAGATGTTTTTTTGTTTTTCTTGCTTTTTAACTTGTAATGTAGATAAATTTTGATTATAATATGTGCATTCCATTAACGCTAAAATTCATTCAAACTGAGGAATGGGATTGTGAATAGGCACAAAAATGAAAACTGAAGAAGTCAGCAGAAACATCAATATCGCCTATTGACAGATCCAAGAGAGACATAATTCTAGGTAAAAAAAATGTATAATTATTTGTACTCTATGATCAAAGCCTAATGCTAACATGCACAAATTTCAGCCTTTTTCCACTATGAATCTTGAATTTCCTTTGAATTTTCACTGACTAAGTCTTCCCAGATGTCTTACAGTTTGAAATACAACAAATTTTCTGCAGTAGTATTGTTTTTACAATTAATATAGAAATTCTAAAATCATGAGTCCCTGCAAACCAGGGACTAAATCTGCATTGCAGCTCTTGTTTTCAATAGAATACATTTGCACTAGAGTGTCAAGTCCAATGCAGTTTGAAAAGGTGCTCTCTTGGCATCTATAATGCAGTTTGAAAAGGCGGTCTCTTGGCACCTATAGTGGTGGTGAACCTTGGCCATTCCTCCTTTTTAGATTTACTCTTTGAGAATAAAGACATGGATAAAGTGCTATCAACTTTTTCGTCAAGTATGTCTGAAGTTATCACTTGTGACTTGTCTCCATCTTCAAGTAATAAACCTGCATCTGATTGAACAAGCTTGTACGTTGGGTTTTGAAGTTGTAATCTATGTCCCTGCATTTATAGAAAACAAATAAAAAACTATGATTTATTTTGAAGCGAATGAGAAAATAGTATATTAGAATTTCATGCTTTTTCCCCTTACAAACTTGTAGTATGTTGCTTCTATATTGTATTGATAAGCTAGCAAGTTAGAACATGTTTCTATAGGGAGGTGGGCAACGATTTCTTGCAAGTTGTTATTGAACAACGTTCTTTGAACTTTCGAATAACTAAAAGAATTATCTGGGATGGTGTATCTTCTCAAGTGAGGATATCCTGAAAAGAAATCAAATGTAATTATTCAATAAGGCAAACATATTGATATAATAATATGATTTTATATTGAATAGTCTTCATCTTAGAATTATAAAATATGTGAGAAAATATTACTAGCATATATATATTATATTTAATATATATAAAATATGCTGAGAGTTAATATCATTATCGATGTATCCACAATATCTTGAAAAACTTAGATATAAAAACAAACTTTATTTTTTCCTCTTTTGCATGCAAATCATTTCACATTCTAAAAGTAAAATAAATTCTAATTTCAAAAAAGTCATAAAATATTTTAAGTAAAAAAGCTTTTGATTTGTATCTTAGAATATTTTGAAAAGCAAGAAAGATAATATCTTCCAAATGAATTTTAGAAAAAGATATAACATCCATTTTTCTCTTATTTTAAAAATAATTTGAAATCTATAATAAAAAACATCTACATACAATGAATGTAGTTATGTAGTTGCATGTCATTTGAACGTCAAACTCAAGCTAAAGAGTTTTTCCTTACATTGAATTTTGCTTTTTGGTGGATGCCATTGTAATACTTAGGATAATAAATAAAATATATATTTTACAAATATTTAGAAATAACTTTTTTTCTTTTAAATTATTATTATTGAAAAAAATATACTAAATTATTAAAATGATTTTAAACACAACTATCAAATCTTTAGTAATATTTTTTCTTTGAAAATATAAACAACTCTTTTATGAACAAAATCTTTTAAATCCTAATTTTACCCTATCAAAAGACATGGTCTCTTCAATATTTCATCTCTCTTTTCAATTTGATTTTTTCTTACAACTAATCTCCATTTACTCACTCTTATTTATCACTCTTATTTATCTCTGTGGTTAGAAAAATGGTTGGCCACAACAAAAACTGAGCTTAAAATTTTTACTCAAAATCTGCACCACCCACTAACGAATGCATACAACCTTATAGGATTTCTCTATCAACATGGACACATAATTAAAGAAAGCCTGGACTTAAACAGGAGGCAAACCTAAACTGCATCCCTCTTCCATTATTCTCCACAAATTCAGCCATATGGTGATATATGCTTTACTTTTAAATAACTTCTTGAGATATCAGTTTCAATAAAAGTGATTGATACTTTGTTAGGCTTTAACCCTCCCCTATTCAGACAGTGATGAAGGAATATTAAAATTTCATAAATCCTTTCCAGTACCTGGTCTTGTCCACAAACAAATCTCAAATCTACTAGCATAAATGGCATGTCTATTAGATGTTTCATTTTCTAAAACAGTGTTTCATGTAATTGCAACAATAGAATTTTCAAATTGATCTCTCAATCATGTATTAATTTCAATGGTGTGAGGGTGCATATGACTGGATCAAACATTGTTTAGAATTACTTGATTATTTTTTTGCTTTACACAATTTGATTGTCATTTTGATTAGATTAAAACTGGAAGGGCCAGTACCCGTTTATGAAGCAGTCATAAAGGAAAAAAGAAACAAAGCTCACCAAAGGTGAAGCAAGGACAAGACAAAGAGAGCAACAAGATCAACAGAACCAACAAGGCTTTTGACCAAAGCCAAGAACTGGGAGAAAGTTTTGGAAAGACCCAAAACCCAAAAGAACAATTTGATTGCTATTGTTGTGTGTCGTACTATACCTCTGTTTTTAATAGAATTTGACCATGTCAAAAACCTATCTTAATATAAAACAATAGAACAAGTCTCAGATAATAATAGTTTCAATTCACTTATAAGATTAAAACAAAACAAAATTGCAGACAAACAAATCAAAAGTATACTGTGCCTAAACAAAAATTATCGTCTTGTTCTCCCTAGCATAAACTTTGTCTTCAGAATAAATTTGGATTTGAAACATGCCTTGTTCATTCTTGTCAAGTTTGTTTCTGTAAATCTATACAAGGAAAAATTACAATTAGAAAAAATCTGCAAAAAATTCTAATAAGAAGTCATAGACACTTACATTAATGTCCTAGTACTTGCAAATGGCTTTTTACATGAGAAACGGTAAGCCCTTCAACACCCATAAGATCTATCAGTTTCTTGGGGGATGCTTCTGCAAGTAGAGTATACAAATTATAGTAATCCAAAAAAGAAAATATTTTAAGACATTAAAAAATAATACAAATAGATGGATGATCAATATGAATCATATTCTAAAATTATTCACAATTCTAGATCAATACCAAAACTAGAGGGATAATAAAAGATAAGACTTAGGAGAAGTAAATGACCAAACATCTATAGACACATTAACCAAATAAAGGAAAAATAAAGATTGAATGAATGCTTATTGTGGGGACCTCCAAGTTGTTGCATTGCTCGGAGAAAACTCTCATGCAAATCAGTTGTCCAACGAATCCTGGGTATTTCAGATCTAGTGTACTTCCTCTTTGCTACTTTCTCATTTTCCTCCTCCTGAGAAACACCCATTGTTTTCCCTTCCTACTTGAATCCTTTTGCCAAAAATAACAATTTCTTGAGCACTTGTTCTTCCTTTATTCTTCTCCATTTTTCAACAAGGATGAGTTTGCGAGCATACTTGGCTGAAATGTGACATAAAGGGTGATTACAGGCGAAAGATTGATATTAAGAATTTTTCGTTCTAATTCTAATTGTTGTTAGAGAGGATGAGAAACTACTGACAAAGCAGACTGAAATAATATATTGGACTATTAGGAAGTTAGTATGTGAGAGAAGCATTAGTTCCATCCTTAGGGTTCACTATCATGATTAGAAAGTTGGTGATTTATAAATGATATGTATTGAACGAGTGCAACCAATACTCAGAACCTTTTTCATGCAGCAGGTAACACTGATGTATTCAGGTAAATGGATCAAAAGTTAATGCCAATTTCGAGAAACAAGCTTTTGTGCCATCGATCATCCAAAGGCCTTCTGTGCATTTTTATCTCCTGCCGATTGACCCATACAGGATACAGTGAAAAATCCTTTTGGGAAGGTATTTGAGATGAAAACGAAACCTTCCTATCTTTCCAACCCTTCTCTTTCCAGCCAGAAATTAGAAGACATGCCAATGAGCGCCAATCTTTCTCAGCCAAGTAATTTTCTTGTAATAGTATGATTAATTACAGTGGTGGAAAAGCAAGATTACTTACGTGGAAGTTGAAAAAAATAACGAGGACGATATAGGGTGTATTATGGATCAAAAATGCTTAAATTAATGTATAATGAATCCATGGCTTTCATAATAAGTGGCAATCCTACCATAAAAGGAGACACTAAGTTATTAGATATACCTTTGGAACATCTACAAAATGTCAATAGAAACTTATATTTTTTGTTTTGGAAATTTTATCTTCAACCTTTTTTTCTTTCACTTATTTAATTCATAATATTCACAATGAAAAGTTATTATAAATTTAGAAATAAAAAATAAATATTGTATGATATATAATCTTTCTTAATATTCAAAATTTTAAAAAATATATCTTATAATATTTTTATCAGATTAATATCTATATTTTTAGAGTAAATGAATAATTTTATTAAATTTAAAATAATTTATAATTAATTAATTAAAACTATTTAAAATATTTGAACGTATTTTAAAATATTAAAATAAATAAATTTTATTTAAAATGTTTTAAAATATTAAGAACACGTCAATTTAAATTTATCTTCCTTCTTGTATAATTTTTTTAATATTAACAAAATATCCAAATATCTAAATGCATGGTATTACCCATACAATATAGTAGTTTTAACAAATGACAAACAGTACTATTTTTACACTCTCTCAAAGAGTACTATTTTTTACACTCTCTCCTGGTAATTGCAAAAATAATTCTCTTTCTTTTATATATATATATATAAATTAATAGGTGAAAATAAAATTATTTATAAATATGGTTTTAAACTATTCTTTGAGTGTGTAACTATTTTGAAAAGAGTAGGTAGTGATGAACTTTATTTTATTATGTGGAATGTAATCAATTGTTATTGTTTAGTGTATATTATTTGTTATGATTCACTTAAAAATAATTATAGATTTACAAATCATATTTTAATATTGTATTTATCCTAATAAGAGAAGGTAAATAATAATAAATAAATTTTTAATGTTAATTTTCTTGAATATTTCCTAGAAGTTATGGATAGAAAAAACTAGAGTAGTGATTAACCATAAAGTTAAAGTTACATATAATTCTTTTATATTTTTAGAATAGATAAAATTTGATAAGGTTGATTAAGAAAAAAGTTTGGAAATTAAGGTATTTATTTGGATCAATTGTGAACCCTAACACTATGATCACCCTTGTTATTTTTGGATGTTTGTATAGAATTAATGATTAATGCTAAGGACTTCATACTTGAATCATCACAATTATCAAGAAATCAAAGGTTATGAATTAAATGGTTCCAATTTTATTTACATGGTTGTATCTATACATGCATATTATATTTTTTTGAATAATCAAGTATCAACATTTTGTGGTGATTTGTATATGAGAACTAAATTGGCTTTGTAGGTGACCAAAGTGTAATAAAAGAAAACCTAGCAACCTATTCCAAGAATAGTCCTAACTAAAGTTAACCCTACCTTTGTGCCCTTGAGATGGATTCACTCTAGATAAATGACCCGCATGAGAATTTTCCCTATTAAATACAAGAAGTATCTTTGACCCTTAGCTAGTCACCCTACTCTTCACAATAGTAAATTAATTCTCTCACCCTTCCCTAAATGTTTTTGATATTAAAATAAATAAAATATAGGGTGTTGGGCCTATAAACAAAAAGCTTGGAGGTGAGAAACAAGATCAACATGCCATAAACAACACTTTAACATTGTATATTCTAAACATTATAGAAACTCTTTAAAAATATATAGAGCAAGGATGAACTAGTGACAAAAAAAATGCAATAGAAAACATAGGCCTAGCCAAAGAGTTAATATATATCAGTGTTCATGGAGCATTTGTCACTAATGTTCTTAGAGCTTTTTGTATCAACATCATCCTCCTCATTGTTAGTAAAACTTCCCCCCTTGATCCAAAGCATCATTCATCACCTCTTTGTCATAGGGCATTGGTTGGCCCGTAAGTCTGTTAGATCTAGTTTGTGATCCATAAACATCCTTCACCTCCTCATCCCTAAGCTCCTCCATATTAACACTTCCAACATTAAACTCATCAATCAATATATGAGTTGAGGAATTTTTATGCTTCTTGGTAGGAGGATTTTTTGTTTTTGTACTTGACCCCTTTTTCCTAAACCCTAAATAGGGGAGCTATTATTGAGGTCATAGAGACCTTGAGTTTCTTGTGTTTGACCATAATTAGGAGTCTTGGGTGTTGGTTTACCACTAGTGAGTCTAGGAGGAATGATGGATACAGGAGTGTCATTTAGGGAGGGGGGTTCACAAAAAATCATAGTAGGGGGAGACATGAGTAGGATCTAGTTATTGAAGGGTTTTCTTTTTCCTTTAGATTTCCTTGGGGTAGTTGAGATGGTCGCCACCAAGGGGAGTCGTAGAGCAAGGGTTCATCAATCAAAATAACCTTAAGTTTTTTAGGAGGTAAAAAAGTGAGGTGGAAGTGGTAAAGATGCAAAATGAGCCCTTGGTGAAGGGGGTGGGGATTTTCAAGGCATTTTTTTAATCCAAAGCTTCCTTTATGGATTTCTCCAAGGAGATTAATAGGTAAAAATGGAAGCTTAATAGGGACTTATAGCGAAAGTCGTTAAGGAGGTTGAAATGATAGAAGTATTAACATTTGCACTTCCCTTCTAAAGTAAAAAGCTTTATTATCATAAGACAAACCTTCTCCCATGGTGGCAACAAATTTTCCCTATCAAATCCACTATATAGTTTAATGGGATTTTCCCCATCTTTAAGAAAGAGAGACAATATCTCATTATCCATCACCTTTTTGTGCTTCTTCTATATCTTTCCTCTAGTATTCATACCAATATTTTGTGAAATGACTTATTCATCAACATCAAAATAAATTCTATTAATTTTCATTTTCATGTTATCCCAAGAATGGGAAAACTATATAGACAAGCTCTCATCATGTCCTTTAAGGCACTCCAAAAAAGGGGAGACCCATCCTTTGCAACAAATATGTTAGACAGTGGCATCCATTGAGAACTCTTCACATAAGCTAAGTTTGATACAAACCCTATCACCATCCATGTTAAACTAGCTAACTAATAGAAGTTATAAAAATTTTGCAAACCACATTGAAAACTTAGAGAAAAATAAGAGATCCAAGAAAATATGAAATAACCACCCAAGAGGCATTAAGGGGTTGAGATGTGTCCTAAATTAATAATGATTATTACTAGGCACTATCCAAATTAAATGCCTAATGTGTCTCATAGAGCTAGCAGTACAAATAATTCAAAGGAGAGAGATTAGCCTTGTGTAAGCCATCCCTATCACATCATTAAGTAAACTCATAGCAAGCCATCCTTAATTTTTTTATTAATTTTGCAGTAAGTAATTATCTATCTCTATCAAATGAGTGTCATCAATTATATTTTTGCAATGGTTACCTTTATCTTAACCAATTATTAAGGTACAAAAATAAAAATAATATTCATAAGAAGGAAAGTATTGACCAAAATAAACCTATACTTAACCTGACCATTATTATTTATAAATAAAATTAAACTAGCAGTTGTGTGTAGTGACATACAATGATGAGCCGATAGGTGGAGGGGAAGTCCAAATGGAAGGGATCTATACATGCATAGAAGGAATTAAAGATTGGGATGCTAAGAACAATTAACATCCAATAGATAAAATTAAGGGAAACAATAGCCATTGAGGGAAGATAAACTTGAATTGAGTTTTTCAATACAACTACACACAATAGAATATTTTGAAGTTATTTGAAATCCAAAAATATTTCATGATAATCAAGAACAACCATAGTCAATGTTATAAATGAAGAGCAACATTTCTATCAAATGGAAGTGTGAAGAATTTAACAAATATAAACAACCCAAATTAGCAGTCACTGGTTTTATGCTACTTATTTTATGATATGATCATTATCATTATGTCCATTATATTATTCTTTTTATCTCTAAATTTATTTGTCTTGAGTATGTTCTGCAAAAATCAAAGGAAAATGTGAAGTTTAGTGTGATGAACATGTGTCATTGTTAGACAATATCTAAATTAGGAAATATAAACAGTTCTATAATTTATAACAAATAATATGTAATGCACCTAAAATACAAGAGATCAAATAAATAAGATGTAAGCATACCTTGTGCATGCAACAGGATGCAGTATGCTTACGATTATAAGTCCCATATAATTGTGTTTCAGTACCTAAGAATTTTGTTGAGTTGAAATCAGTACATTATACATTTTTAAAAGTATATACAGTTGTATCATTTATGACAAAAACATTGAAATGCAGTTGTGAAATAAGAGATGGAATAAAGGACATATATCCTTACCTTGTATATAAATGGAATGTAATTGTAGCTCAAGTACTCCATGCCAAACATGTGATCGCGAAGCTATTTCGCATTATGGAGATCTCTAGTTATAGTTGAGAACATTTGCAATCTAAAATGGTTTCAATCATATATAGTTACACACAAATGATTTGAAGGCGAAAGCATTGGCAATGGCATCATTAACTGAAGATCGCAACAACTTTGGGTTGTGTGGGTGTAAGAGGCCTAAAAACTAGTTTGAGACATTTTAGTATGATCTATATAAGAATTAAAAATTTAAATATAAATGTTATATGGTCAACCAAAGAAGAGAAAGGAATTCAAGTTTTTCATTAGAGGAGAAGAGAAGCATAATGCAAGAATTGAACAACTTCTCTTAGTAATCACCATAGAAGCAAAACTCTGGCTAGCTTGGCTGGAGTGGTTGCAACTGCACTATGGAGGGAACAACAAGGTTCAAGCAATGATTCAACTTACATATGGAATCAAACAATTAGAAATGGTGGAAATTCTATATGCATTGAAATGAAGAGGGAAGGGAGAAGTGATATAGTTATCAAAAAGAATACAAACATTTCATCATGTTGGCAATGGACACAGTTATTGGAGGTGATCCTCTTCTTTGATTTTGAGTGCACTGCATTTGTTGTCACATAATCTAGAGTACCTATTGAAATAGAAAGGAGGATCTATATGTATTCCTACAATTAACTTTACACAGGAAAGAGTTGTGAATGTTAGTCCTTGACTTTCTTTAGTTCCAATATCTATTGTAGCTTCCTCCAGTGTCAAGCCTTGAGATTTATGTATTGTTATTGCCTGAGCCATTGTTAAGGGGAGTTGTGTTCAGTTTCCCCATGTGATTAGGGGAATGGGGATGGCTTTTCAGTTTTCTTGATCCCATGCTAGGCTGATGTAGTCTAGTAAATGCATGACAACATATTGAGGAGATTGAGGTGGTCTAGCACCCCTAGCATATATGATAGACTTGATAAAACCCAATGATCCATTGACCAAACCAGCTTCCACCCAAATATTTGTTGTTAACAATACTTGTTCACCAATTGCAAGTAGAATCTCTACTTGAAGTTGTGCATCATCACCATAATAAGGTGTGTTTTGTTGAGTAGTTTCAACAATACTAATTGCAATGGGAACATTTAACTCTTGAAGCATTTTTCTATTATGTAAGGAGGCCAGGCTATTTTTTGGGAATAACTGAATAGCTACATCAAACTCTTGGTTTTGTTGAGTTGAAAGCATGGAATTTATTCGATTCATAAGAGTTTTCCAATCAACTTGAGATGCCTAATAATTTCTAATATTCAAAATGGGTCTATAGAACTCTTGTATTGCATCATATTGTCCATGTTGGCGGAAGACTATATCAAGGATGACAACAATAGTAAAAGTGTGCCAAAGGTCCAAGGATGTGGAGCGATATGTGTAGATAGGCTTGTCCAAAATAGGCAACAATTGTACGAGGTCACCCACAAGTATAAAAGAGGCACCACCAAATGGTTCCATATGTCTAGCAAGAAATGCTTGCCGCAACTGACTATCTATTTTGAGTAACAACTTGGGTCCCAAAAATCTCATTTCATCAATTAAGATGTACTTACTATTTTTGAAGTCCTCCTAAAATATGGTCAATGGCTATCCTTTCAATGGATTCATATCTCTAATTGGTATCTGAATAGTTGCATGCACTATAGAGGCACATATATTGTAAGCAACCACCCCCATTAGCGCCAAAGCAAGCAAAGGATTCATTCTTCTATTTGGCGATGTATTTAGTGTTCTCTGGATGGTGTCTATAAGAAATGTTTTACCTATACCTATAGGAGCTTCAATAATCATATGCAATGGTGATGATGAAGATGGACCAAGGTGGTATTTTTTAATGATATTTAAAGTGTATTTGGGGAAAATGGTTAAAGCATACATGATATCAAAATGTTGAGACCACAAAGCAAATATCATAAAATAAAATCTCAATACATCATTAAAATTGTGAGAACGAAATGCAAACCCTCGTGATGTGCTTCTCTCACTCCATTTTGTTGTCCTTCTTATTCCTTCAATAGATTTGATATGTAGCTCTCAAATGTGATCAAATGCACTAAATATTGAAAGCAATTTGATAGAATGATCACAAGGAAATCGAAGATGTGGTCTCCCCTAAATTGAGAGATAAGTCCTCAATTTATAGATTTTGAAAAGATAATTGAATGGACAAGATTGAATGCAAGGATAAGTTAGAAGGGAAACTTGCATTTAAAAGTGGAGGAAAAAATAAGTTAATTGAAAATAAACAAATAAAGTATTTATTTTCATCAAAATATACATTTTCAAAAGTGGAGAAATGAAAGAGTGAAGGATGAGTTAAATTGAGAAAGAGAAGAGTTAACTGAAAATAAATAATGAAACCATTTATTTTCAATTAAAAGTTGTCATTTTGAAAGTGGGGAGTGGATTTGGAAAATAAGATTCATGAGTGGAAATGGGAAAGAGTTAAGTGAGAGAAAGTGGGAGAGATAAGTGGGAATGAAAATTGGAAAGTGGAAGAGAAAAGTGGAAGTGAAGTGAGAGAAAGTGGGAGAGATAAGTGGGAATGAAATATAAGTGAGGATAATTAAAGATTTTATAATTAAATAAGATGAATTATCCTCACCTTTCAAAATTAGCAAGTTTAGGGATGATTGAAATTGAAGACAAATTAAATAATTAAAGAATTATTTAATTTGAGAGGAAAGATTAAGGGATTAAATAATTAAAGAATTATTTAATCTAAGAGGAATAGTTAGGAAGAAATAATGATGAGCATTAATTAAATAATGAAAATTATTTAAAATTAATGGTTTAGAAGAACAATAATTAAATAATTGAAAATTATTTAACTATAGGGAATTAGAAGAATATTAGCGCTAATTAAATAATAAATTATTTAATCAGTTTTAGACAAAAAATTAGTGAAAAAAATGTCATTGGAGACCTAAGACAATTTTTTAGTGTCTACATTTTTCCCCTCTTTGAGACAATGTGATTTTGAGTGTTGTCTCAAAGAAAAATTAAAAGAGCATGCCCCAAAGGACCAAGATATGGAGGTAGGATGCCCCCTCAAGAGATTGTTTGTGCGTTAAATGCATAAATGATCTCTCGAAATAAGAAGAATGATAGAGAAAAATGAAATGTGATGAAAGAGATGAATGGTTAGTAAGGAGTGGAGAATGATGGTTGATGGTTGATCAATCAATTGATAGATTGATCAAGTGATGATTGACTTCAATTGATTGAATGATGATTGATTGATAGACTGATAAATTGATTGATTGGACTAAAGAAGTGTTAGTAAATAAACAGAAATTAGATGAAGAAAAATTAGTAGCGATGAAACCAGGCTTGCTTTCATAAGTGCATTTTATTTTAAAGAGCCATTTTTTATTTTGCAAAATGGATGCGACACACCATGGCACAGAAAGTCAAGGAAATGATGCAGTCCCTTTTGCATAAAACCTGACAATCACAAACAAGGAATGTTCTGACTCATACTAAGGGTTATGTTGCCCCAGTCTTTTTCTCAAGACAAACCGCAGACAACAATCAAATAAAAGACAAGCCATGAGACATCATTGCTCCTCTAAATCCTTCATGGGACATCCTCAAGGTAGCTAGTAACATGACCAAATAAAATCCAAAAGATAAGAAAAAATAAACCAACAAGATCAATAGTCATTAAAATTATTTTCCAATAAGTGTTTGTGAGTGTGTTAAGGGACGAAGTGAGCGATAGGCTCACTATTTTGACAAAGCCTATTTTCAAGAAAAGAAACATGTCGTATAAGACTTCAAGTCTAGTTTCGATCATGCAACTACCTATATAAGGCAAAAGATAAAGAGAATAATGACAAGGTCTAGTTTCAAGAAGGACACATACTGTATAAGACCATTAATTATGATCAATTTGACTGGTTTGATTAATTTGACAAATGATCGATTTGACTTGGAGATTTGTTGGCTTGCTTGTCTTGTTGATTCAGGATTTTTGTTTGAAATGTAGATGATTATGTCGTGTCTAAGTTGACAATGTCTGATTTATTTTGACTGATAAAACGAACCCTAAAAGACTGATCTAGGGGGCCTCGAGAGCTCATTGACAGATGGCCTTGCCTATTTAGCAATGTGCAGAGACCTCGTAGTTCGACATGACCCTTGAATTTGTTTCAATGACAAAGGACCAAATCATGATTTTGTTTGACACACCTAAAGGACTGACCTAATGCCTCGGGAGCACATCAACAGATGGCCTTGCCTATGTCCAATCACATAGGCAACGTAGTTCGACAAAGACTAACATGACTTACTTTGACTCTTTTTTTGGGATTTTTTGGAAATTATCTTAATGTTTTTGGGTTTTGACATGTTTTGATTTTTTTGGATTTTGAAGTTTTACGATTTTTTTTGGATATTTTTTAGGACATTTTATGACTTTTAGAGATTTTTTCAAGACATTTTATGA